>JALPQI010000741.1:0-245995 GCA_025490895.1 Thaumatotibia leucotreta
CGGAGAGGGGCCCCTTTGTTACGCCGGACGTGCTGGCAAATGGTCATGTCAATGAGGAGGAGCTCTTTAGTACCACGGGACCCAACCCTACATCCATTTTGAGCAGAGGCCAGAACATTGTTTGCAACAATGTGCGTGTTAATTTTTGCTCTCAAAATGGATGTAAGGAGCTTGTATAGTGTAGGCAAGCACGTGATGGGTCGGTAGTTTTTCGGTTCCGTGGTACTACCGGACTTAAAGAGCAGGAAGGTTACACCTGTTGTTAAGGAAGGAGGCAGGGAACCAAGCTCAAGGGCTTGTTGGAATTGCGCTGCTAATCGCGAGTGGGAGCACCGAAACCATTTTAGCCAGAAGTTGTGCAATCCGTCCGGTCCAGGACTTTTCCAGTTATTATTATTATCTCCTTTATTGAACTTCTTTCTTAGTCTAGGGTTTTTATAAAATGAATATAAAATTAAAAATACAATACAACATACAAAAACAATACAAAATATAAACACTTTATAAAAAACCTAAACTAGGGTGCCGCCGGCAACGGGGCGGGCCCAAGCTGCCGGTGGTTAAGGTCGCAGAGAGAGGAACCGACGGACTATCCGCGCCGTGTCCAGGATTAGCGCCTTCTGCATCTGACCCTTGATCCAGCCATCTAGCGAGAGACTCTTAAGGTGTTGGTCGAGACTCTTCGCTATTAAACCGTTCGCTGTAACGACTATCGGGACTATGATCGTCGAGTCAACATCCCACATGGCGGTTATCTCGTGGGCCAAGTCTAGGTACTTACTGGATTTATCTTGAATACATGAAATAATCTGGTGTTTATTATTATTTATTGAATTATTAAAACAGTTGACAAATATTAAAATTATCACAGGCCCTGCAAAACTGTTTAACAGTTTGACTGCAGGATAAAAAATTAATTATTTATTATAATTAGATATATTCATAGCCAAGTTTCTTGACAGCAACATTTGTTCCTATTTTTGCTCAAATCAGTCTTTATTATAAAAATTAAAGTAGCCTATACTTATGTTAAATAAACAGTACTTATTAATAGTAAAGATTTTATGTGGCACTAAAAATGTAGAGTAAAGGTGCATTCAGACCAAACGAACATTCGCTATTCTAACCCCCCACTCTACGAAATTCTATCGTTACACAAAACGTATTTGGTTGATTTTGGAGAACGGGGGATAGAACAGCGAATGCTCTTTTGGTTTGAATGCACCTTTACATTATTACAGTTAGACAGTTTTTTATAAGTTGGCAACATTGACGTACAAGACGTCAGTGTTAGCGGGTTGCGTTCTGATTGTAAAAGTATAGGTACTATCTGGTTTTTGTCCAATATGATAAGATTTTACGATAGGTTTTTATGAATAACTAAAAATCTAATTTATTATCTAGAATACATGAAATAATCTGGTGTTTGTTAAAATTTTCATGGTGTCCCTCAAAAAATTATCAGCGAATCATAGCCATACCAGCGTTTGACATTCCATGGTTTTGAACGTTTCACGGTTCATCTGTCAATTTACTTCCGTCACAAGTTGTTAGACCTACATGGTCTAGAAATCTATGTCTAGAACATATGAACATAAAATGTCATGCATTGATTAATTTTCTAGCTATCTAGTTCTAATACTAGTTTTAATAAAGCAAGTTACATCTTTGAATATTTATTTAATGTTATTCAATATACAACAGAATGGCGACGAGTTGTGATTGAAATAATATATAAATATCCACGCGAAATATTAATAATTAGCTGGAAAACAAATAAAACAAAAATCCATTACAATGGAGCAGCTAGCAGAAGTTCTTTCCAACATGATGGAAACCATGAAAGGTATGCAAACCCAACAATTAATGTTACAAAGCGCATTACTTAACCAAAGCGCCAATACAAAACCTGTCAGCGGAATTACACTCCAACCTTACGATGAAATACACGAATCGTTCGACAGTTATTTACAACGGCTACAAAATTACATCACTCTTAAGGGCGTTACAGACGCTAATACAAAACTACAAATTTTCCTTAACTGCATCGGGCCGAAATACTACCAAGTTTTGAAAAATATAACTGCACCAAATACACCTGAATCAAAATCATATGATGACCTAGTACACATACTGAAAAACCAAATTGCACCAGAGCCCGGTGAAGTAGCGCAACAACACAAATTTTGCCTGCGATTACAGTATGAGGGCGAAAGCATTGCTAATTATGTAGCCGGACTCAAAGAAATTGGAGGTAAATGCAATTTCGTATGCCATAATTGCAAACAAACAACGTTTGACACACACCTTCGGGTCCAATTTATACGCGGCCTCCGAAATTCTGAGATTAAAGAAAAACTACTACAAGAATCTCCTGGAACTAAATTTGATGAGATAATCAAAATTGCTTTGGCTATTGAAACATCAAAATCTGAAACAAAAGAAATGGGACAAGAAATAGAGCCTCTCATAAACAAAGTATCAATGAAGAAAAGATACAGTAACAACACATCAAACAGTAATAAAAGTACATACAATGAAAATAAAAATACATATCGGACATCGCGGCTGTCCCAAATCAAAACCTAGCAAGGGACATTTTTTGTCAAAATACGTTTTTTTAATGTATCTGCCCCAAATGTTGAGCTGCGTCTAATGCAAAAACACCTGTATTTCTATCTCAATTAGAACCAAAGTTACGAGACCCACCAAACCTAGCAAGGGCATTTCTTACATGCCACCAACATATTCAAAATCCTAGTAAGTAACATTTTCAAGTCCAAAAACCTGGCAACTGCATGCTATACTAGGTTTTTGAGTTTGTAAATGGAACACACTAGATTTTTGAATATGGAAATTGTCCCTTACTAGGTTTTTGATTTTAATAATTGCCGAAGGGTCGTACAAGGAATTCAAATATAACAATAAATAAAACCTATCAAGTCAGTAATGAGTGAAGTTTGCGTTCTAATGGTCGCCGCTCCCGCGCTCCCTGCCTACGGTTTTTTTCACCGCCCCGCGGGTGTCGTAAGAGTCGACTGAGGAATTGAATTGATATTGACCATTTATTTATCAACGATCGATGACGGGCAGCAGCGTCATCAAAGTGGCCAAAATATTAATAATTTTCACTAAAAGTGTTAGTGAACTCAAGGCTTAAGGTTTTAAGTTGGTGACGAGACCAAGATTGTGTTCTAAAAGTGCGTGATTATGGAATTATGCAATTATTAAGGCTTTGTTTAAAATTATTTTAGTTTCTACTGACGATTGGTATAGGGCGTTTTGGTTGTTAACCCACGAAGAACCGACCAAAAAATTGTAATTTTTGATAATAAACAAAATTGGATCTTCGAAAATTCATAACGTCACTATCATTACGTGCATTATTTGTCGGTATTGTCCATTGTCTCTCTATGGAAGAACCCTGGACAAATTATCAGAAGCTTCAAATTACGACGAAGGTACTGATAAAACAAATCAAATAATAATCAGTACTTGTTTCTACTATTGTATTGTATCTGTTATTTCCACAATTCGACATCAAAGTCAAAGTCAAAGTCAAATAATTCTTTATTCAAATTGGAATAGCAACAATTTCTTTTGAATCGTCTTTTTATGAAAACTACTTCCGGTTCGAACCCTAAACCGCTGACCCAAGAAGAACCGGTAAGAAACTTGGCGGGCATCAAACGTGCATGTTTTGCGCGGTTTCGACGGTGGCCCAGTACTTGTTGGGAACTTCACATACACACTTAAATCTCTTTGCAGGTGTATGCAGGTTTCCTCACGATGTTTTCCTTCACCGTAAAGCACTTGTGAATATCAAATGATATTTCGTACAAAAGTTCGAAAAACACATTGCGGATTTGAATGTTTATTGCCGTTTTATTATTTTCGCTGGTAAGCCAAAAGTCACGTGTGTAGTAATGTTTATAGGGTACACGTGATATTCGAATGGTATGCACATGCACACACTCGTAGCAGAAGATGATACCCAAATTTTCTCCTATCAGGATCGAAAGAGCTCGCGATTCTTAGTGGAAATCATATTAAAAGTTACAAAAACAAAATACAAGTGCAAGACAACTTTAAAAAAAAAATAGGTCATTATGGCAATGAACCTACTAGGGGAAGCTTATGTCCAGTAGTGGACATTTATCGGCTTAGAATGATGTTTTTGGGAAGTTTCAATGAGGAGTCATTTGTTAGTACTTTGCAGCGAACCTCTGCGGGAAAGAACTATTAATTTGAAATTATTGACTAAGGTAGTCAATAATTTCAAAATAACTTTATTTCCCTAGATTGCAATTAAATAGGGTGCTTTAGGGTAATTTCAAAAGTCGTCTTATTTTGATTTACCATAAAACGTACCATTATATTTATCATTATCAAAATTTATTCCGAAATTACCCGAGCATTTCTGTAGTTTGAAATTACCCCAATACATTATACTGCATAATTACCTTAGGTACTATTAAAATGGTAATCGTAATCCGAATTTCAAAGTGGGCATTTGCTTGATTTTATATTTGAAATGTAAGAGTTTACTGCTTACAAGCCGTAAAATGTACCATTTTTGTACCACTTGCTAGGTTTCAGTTTTGTAATTGAAATAACATTTCTTTTATTTTTTGTAATCAGTTGTTAGTAAGGCACATAAAAGTTCCAAATAGATACATATATTAATTTTCTATAGTTTGTCTTATAAAGCAAGTTATACTTCTTTATATAAAACCAAGTCTTGTGAGATAAAGGTCTCTGCTACTATTTTTTTTTAACAAAATGTTTGTTTGCTTCTCCTGTAAAATTTCGCTAAATACACTTACTAGGCTTTGATCTGGGACAGCCGATCGGATACAATCGGAAATCATAACAATACGAGGGAAAATATTATCTGTTTTCGATGTGGAAAAGATAACCACAAAGCTAACCAATGTACGCTGAAAAACAAATTATATTGCAAGAAATGTTATACCAAGGGACACGTACAGTCAGTTTGCTTCAAAGAACAAAAACAACTACATATAGATAGTTACCTATCATTCTATGAAAATGAAGAAGAAATATACGAAATTAGGAAAATTCAAGATCATTCATCAACAGAGATATTCAACATTACACTACAGATAAATGGAAAAATGTATACTATCGAAATGGATACGGGAGCTGCAGTTACAACATGCTCAAAACAATACTTTGATAAAAATTTTAAGAATGTGCTACTTCAAGATACACGCATAAAACTACGAACATACAACAAACAAATAATGGAACCAATCGGAATCTGCAAGGTCAATATCATATACAAAGGCAGAGAAATCGAGGGAAGAATATTTGTTGTCGACGATAATGTAGACGTTGTGGGAAGAGAATGGTTAAGAGCAATAAATATAGACTTCGGTATAAAAAAAATAACGGAACAAGATATTACAGAAAATGAATTTAAGGATAAACTGAACTAGCAATGCACCGTCGAGAAGTTTCCAAAGTTGCGCAATGTTTCATATACGAAATTTCCGGTAACTTCTGAGAATGTTCTCGAGAACGAGAATTTATCGAATTACTTAAAAACTTCGTAGTTTTATACCATGAATATTTACGATAGCCTTGGTGTAATTATTCTATTATAATTATTTTATTACCTGCACTCCACTTTTCCAATAAGAGTGTTATTACATGTAGGTAGGTAAATTATCATCTTATCAAATGTACAGTAAAGTGCATGGGTATCGAAGTAGTTAAAGTAATTGAGATTGTTTTACAAATAAGGTAATACTACAACATATATTGTTCTGTCGTTTATAACATTTGAGTTTATCAAAAATATATTAATGTAAAAAAACACATTTTTATTGTAAACAATATGGTAAAAAACTTTGTACACGGATCTTTTTCTGTACTGGCCAATATTTAATAATAATGCTCTTTGATATTTATGACTTTAACAGACTTCAGAATAATGAAAATTCATTGTGACATATATTGTGAAAAATGAAGCCAAAAGGAAAAATTTATAAATATTACTTTACAAAAAATTTATTACTTTACTTTATTACTTTACTTTAAATTACTATACAAAAATTGTAAGGGGCAAAAATAATTACAAGTGTAAATTTTGCAAAACGAATTATACGAACAGAAATGCGACCCGTATGCGACAGCATATATTAAAATGTAAGAAATGCCCTAAGAAAATAAAACTATTTTTCGGATTAGAAGCACCAAAACCGCAAGTCACGGACATTAACGAACCCTCAAAGCCAGAAGACCAGGTACGTAAGAAAAATGTTAGATTTTACTTAAGTTTAGGTAGTTTTTCCGACATGTGCATGAAATGGCGACATACAAATAGCATAATGAATGGCTAAAATGTTATAAATGTAAATAATAATATAAAGGGTTTAGCAGGATAAGCTAACAAGAGTGGCCCCCTCAAGGGATTTGGTTGTAATTTGAGGTGCAGTAGTGGCAGGCCCTAAGAACACGATATGCGTAATATCAGGACTCGTAGGCTCATATTTCTACCCGGCCTCGCTATACTACTCCGGTATACTACTTACTATAGTCACTTTCTGTGATGTTGTTTGTGTAAATGTTTTTTTTTTACAGGTAATAGATGAAAGCATAGCTAAGGCAATTTATGTAACGGGTATCCCGTTACATACGTTTGAACATCCGTTATGGCGAAGTGCCTTTGATCAACTTCGAAAGAATTACGTTCCGCCGACAAGAAGGCAGTTGTCAACAACATTATTAGAAAAAGAGTATAATAATATTGAAGAGCAGACCAAAAGAAAAATTACAGATGCACTAGTACTCCATTTATCAGTCGACGGATGGTCAAATTTACGTAACGAAGGAGTTCTTAACTTCATGGTATACACCCCACAACCATTATTTCACTCATTTGTTCAGACCGGACGGAACAGACATACTGCGGAATACATTATGAATGAGATTACAACTGTTATAGATAGCATTGGAGCAGACAGATTTACAGCTATCACTACTGATAATGCATCAAATATGAAAAGATGTGGACAACTGCTTGAAGATAAATATAATAATTTGATATGGATAGGTTGTATTGCTCATACGCTACATTTAAATGTTTCAGACATTTTGAAACGACAAACAATTAGTTTTTTACTCAAAAAGGTAACCGATATAGTGACAACTGTTAGACAGTCACAAATCTTATCAGCAAATTACAAACAGATTGCAACTGAACAACAAACACAAATTGCATTGACATTGCCTTGTAAAACTCGATGGGGTAGTACGTCTCGTTGCCTTGCAAACTTCATTTCATCTAAGCACATTCTTCAGACATTATCAATCAACGATGATATAAATGACAAATTTTCTTTTGTTCAAAAAGAGGACATTTTAAGCCGGGATTTTTGGCTACAAGTTACAACATTGCGAGATTTTGTAAAGATATTTTCAGATTGGATAACTGTGTTAGAGGGTGATACTTCAAAAATATATAAAGTTTGCGATTGTTTTAAAGAAATAATGCAAAGCTTAAATAATGAATCCATACAAGACATTTTAGGTTTTAGAGATATAGAATTTCTCAAAAAACAGTTTAAAAAACGTCAAGATAGAGCACTGATGCCAGTTCATTACGCAGCTTGCATTTTGAACCCAACAAATAAAGGGCTTAATTTCACAGGACCTGAACACATGATAGCTTGTGAGAGTATTTCAACATTTGCACGTCAGAATGGTAATACAACCGAAGTATTTCAACAGTTATCTGATTACAAGTCCAAAGTTGGCCTCTGGGGCAAACAATTTTTAGAAGACCTAGAAGAACGGATGGAACCATCTGCATGGTGGAAATGTTTTTGACAATGACAATGAGACTGAGGAAGAATCTGAGGATAATGCCAATTATCCTTCAAGATCAAGAATTATGCGACACATAAATAAAGAAGACAGAGATGTTGATGATGTGTAATTTTTTCTTATATTAAATTATATATCTAATGGATACTTTTCTTAATATTATTATATTAACAAACAAAAAATATAGAGTAGATAGGTATACTTAGGTATAGGTATAGTGTGGAAAAAATAATGAGCATTGGAGGGCATTAACCTAAATCTAAAGATGTAGTCAATTAACTAACAAGAAGCATTATAATTATTGCATTCAAAGGTTTTGACAAACACGGATGCCAAACCCAGGAATCGAACGGAAAACTATGCCTCCCACCTCCAATGCTTATTATTTTTTTACATACTGTAAGGTAAAAGTAGGGTAGGGTACCATTGTAAGTACATTCAGGTATCAACTCGTCACACCAAAATTTTGTTCTAACCGGTTACACTGCCAAAATCAATGATATTTGTTTCAACCCGTCACAAGTACCTAAATTTAGTTCTATTAGGTCACATAGTCATTTTGTAGCTATTGGTCACAATGAAAATCTGTTCTTATTCGTCATCCCGTTAAAAAGATTCAACTGGTCACAATGAGGATAACTATACAATTTTCACACTGCCCAACAAAACGGAGTTGAGCCGTTCGGATTGAAAAATACGAGTACTTGACCAGTTTTAGTTGATCGGAGTTGAAGAATAGGTAAGTGTAATCTTTGTAACATTGTCGACATTCTGGATTTCAGTGTGAACAATAGCTACAAAATTACTATGTGACCTAATAGAACTAAATTTACTTGTGACGGGTTGAAACAAATATTATTGATTTTGGCAGTGTGACCGATAAGAACAAAATTTTGGTGTGACGAGTTGATGCCTGAATCCTATTGGCCATTCAGCCCACATTCACTCATCCCACGGGCTCAGTTGACCACTACTGTTTATGTCGGGGGTGACTCGGGTCATTAATTTTCCAAGGAGCCTACTCAGCCCACGGGCTTAGTCGACACCAGTTCACCGCCATACAGGGTATAAAATGATTTTGGGTCAGTGAGGGCAGCTACCAGACCCCGTGTCCCGTGTTGCTAGTGTTGCTACGCGAAAATGGTCTTAGAAGACCTTCCCTCGATTTTAAATTGATGAGGAATGGCGTTTACAGATTTTGAAAAAAAAAAACATACAGGGTGCGAGTGGTGCGAGGAAATGGTCCTTTTTTACAAACTTTTTGTTTTGATGCCAATCGATCCCATGGCTATTCAGGATCAAAAGCTTGTATGGGACCAAAAAAAAAAATTCTAGCTAGAAAAGCCAGAAATCGACAAAAACTTTCCCCATACAATTTGTATGGAAATCAAAATTTTTATTTTCGACATCTGTTTTTTTTGTACCAATCAATTCCATTCCTATCCCGTATCAATCGTGTCTTAAGGTTCAACTAAAGAGAACGTACAGAGGAAACATTAATTAAAGAAAACTGTTTTCATACATTTACTCTTGACAATTCATCAAAATGTATTTAGAAGAATAGACTAAAGATGGATAAGAATGGACTTGATTGACATTAAAACATGTTAAACTAAAAAAATATTTTTTCATACAATTTTTTTTTGTATGGGGAAAGTTTTTCCCGATTTTTGGCGTTTCTAGCCAGAATTTTTTTATTGATCCCATACAAGCTTTTATTTTTGAATAGGAATGGGATCGATTGGCATAAAAAAATGACTATTTTCTCGCACCCTGTATACTTTTTCCAAAATCTGAAAACGCTCATCTTCTTTGATTGAAAATCGCGGGAAGGTCTCCTAAGACCATTTTCGCGTAGCTACACGGATCTGGTAGCTGCCCTCACTGACCCAAAATCTTTTTCCCTCCTGTATGTGGTCTACTCAGTCCGCGGGGTCAATTAACCACTATAGGGTTAACTCAGCCTACGTGGCGATCGCAAAAAGGCCTCTATTTCTGGTCGGTTTGCCCTTCGGGCGTATCGTATACCTAACAAACCTAACCTATCGAGTTTTTTTACGATCGCCACGTGGGCTGAGTTGACCCTATACTAGTAGATAGTGGTTAATTGACCCCACGGTCTGAGTAAACCATATATAGCGGTGAACTGGTGTCCAGTAAGCCCCATGGGCTGGCTTGAACTTTGGATCGAGTCGTTCGTAAAGAACAAAATACAACTTAGCTCGTAGGCTTTATTCTCTGAAAATAAAATGTGAAATAAAAGATCATAAAGTATTTACGCCATATTTTATAATATTATCATAAAGAAGTCACAGGATTCTTCAACGTTATAAAGTTATACCAGATTCCTAGTCACTTTGAAATTTCTTGAGAACGCCTACAATTTCTTGGAAACATTCTAAGCGTTTTGCAGGAGTACTGATTTGTCTTAACTCGTGTACTATAAATTCTACCATATGAGGATTCATTTCCTTAGTATTATAGGGGATACTGGTTTCAGTGGCTTTGTCTGCAATCGGAATGTTGTCTGTATTTGTAGCGACGCAGAAATATAAATCAGGAGTACTTGCATCTGGACGTAAAGTGTCTTCTCCCTCCGGCAATCTTGTGAAATAAACTACTTCTTGTGACAAATTCATCGGGTCAATAGATCTGTTATAAAATAATAAAAAATGAATGAGTTTAATTTAACATATTCTAAATCTATGGTATTAAAAATCGAATTCAAACTAAAAACCCACAAATATACGTCCAGTTGGCGCTCATACTTTATACAAATTTAAGACTTAAGTATACCATCAACTGCTTCAACATTGCCTACCCTGCCCAACATTACCTGGCTGGATAAATAGTAGTTACCGTCTCCCAAGAACTAGGTATACAATTTTTGTATATAATAAATAAATAATAAATCAATAAAAAAAATATTATGGTACAATCTTACACAAATCGACCTAGTCCCACAGTAAGCTCATTAAGGCTTGTGTTATGGGTACTAGACGACGATATATATTAAAGATACATACATAAAAATACTTATAGTACCTATACATAGGAAATGCCCTTACCAGGATTTGAACCCGGGCCCTCCAGCTTCGTAAGCAGGGTCACCAACTAGGCTAAGGAGGCCGTTATATACATATATTATGCAGACCATGTTGTACCTGTATATACCTAGTTAGTCCGTATACAGGGTGTAACAAAAATGCTGGTGATCGGTTAAAGGGGGTAATAGGTATCGTGGTCTGAGTAGGAAAAAATAAGAATAAAAATTTTTGGACGCGAAAAATTTTTCATTTTTGTATGGAGGATTGACCGATTCGGGTAACCTGCCCCATACAATTTTTTTTTTCTATTTTTTCCCTGATAAGGCCACGATACTTAATACTCCCTTAAACGGACCACCAGCATTTTTGTTACACTGTGTATGTACCTAGTTCCTGGGAGACTGGAACCACTATTTATCGAGCCAGGCAATGTTGGCCAGAGTAGGCAATGTTGAAGCAGTTGACGGTATGGTTTTGACGGTATGGTTTTCTAATGGATGTCAGTCAAAACTGGACTAAATTAAAATGGGACCACACTAGAAGCACCTGCTTTTAAATTAAAAAAAAAAGTCATCAAAATCGATTCTCCTCTTTTATATTTTTGAAGTCCGTTGAAAATATCACAATCGAATTCAAGAAACCTTTTAAATAAAATAGGTAGTTTTTCCGCGATTTTGTCCGCGTAGAATACGTCTTCCCGTGCATTTAAACTTTTAAACTACATTACTTAGAAGTACCATAGAAATTCACGCATAAAATCGGTTCCGTAAATTAGGCGTAAAAAATTACATAGGTAGGTAGGTATGCACACAGAAGACTTAAGTTACTTTTGCCTTTATAACAAGCAAGTGCTGTGTAATAGAGTTTTTTGTTTCAGCAGCAAAGTGATCAAGATTACTTACTATTAATTGCTTAGTCCAATTGAGTCCAATATTTTTTCATAAATGACAACCAAATCCACACCCATAGTCATTGAAACAAGTCTACGCGTCAATTTGACACGACCAAAGACACGTTACGAGTACCTACATCAAGAAATAGATCGGTATCTAGTTTAAAAAAAAGTGTAAAGTCTGAAAGTCGAAATGTTCTCTGAAATATAAAGAGAATTTATGCAACTTATTGGTAATTTATCAATTATCAACAAAATAGCCAGCTGTAATATACAATAAGATATGCATAGTAACGTTTAGTTTATAATTATGCCCATTGAAACTGTATTCCATTTATATTTTCTTGTTTAAACTATAAGTTTCATGTTGCAGGAATGTTCTGAGAACATTCTCGAGAATGTTTCCACGTTTTGAGAATGTTCTGCAACTTGTACATTGCTAAACTGAACACATTACTACAAGAACATAAAGAGCTATTTTCCGAAAAAGTAGGTCAAATCAAAAATTTTAAAGTTGCGTTTAAATTAAAAGAAGGATCAGTACCCACATTTTTCAAGCCACGTCCAGTGCCGTTTGCTCTCAAAGACCAAGTTGAAGCCGAAATAGATCGATTAGAAGAAGAGGGCATAATAGAGAAAGTGACGTACTCTCAGTGGGGTACACCTGTTGTTCCTGTAATAAAACCAACTGGAAAGGTACGTTTATGCGCAGATTTCAGAGCTACGTTAAATAAAAACCTAGAAGATGACAACTATCCGATTCCTCGAATAGAAGAGGTATTTGCAAAACTCAGCGGCGGGAAATATTTTTGCACCCTAGATATTAATCAGGCATACTTACATATGACTACAAATGAAGAAACAGCCGCAATGCAAGCAATTAGTACATGCAAGGGAACCTACAAGGTGAAGAGATTAATGTTTGGAGTCAAAATAGCTCCGAACATCTGGCAACGTTACATGGACCAAACTCTACAAGGAATGAAAGGTACAGCTTGTTTTTTCGATGACATTGCCATACAAGGGCGTACATACACGGTGGAATTTAATCGGTGAACAGGAACCCATTTTTCTAATTCAGTAATCGATGGCGGTCACGTTTATGTAGTACTTAAGTGGAACCAAGTATTTTTTTTATCATAACTAATTTTTAAGTTGAAATTAACCTTTAATTAAAATTTATTGTCACCCTACTAATGGTTTAATCTGAAAAGTTTAATACCTCTTTTCAAACTATCAGCCATAGAAACTTAAAACATAAATGAGCAATACGCTGTCAATTTGTCATTGTCAAATTCATAACAAATTGCTTCAATTGATATTGGTAAAAAAATAGTAAACTGTATCGAAAAAATAACAAAGAGCATGGCTCCGCCTTATCCATATACGAATATTGAGCGTTACAATATGTTACGTTTTTCAATTCAAACAAATAGCTCGCGACGTACTCAAGTTTTATTCCACGAGATGTATCCAAACTTGCCGATTCCGACGCATGGCTTAATAAACCGCATGCAGCAAAACCTTCGGGACTTCGGCCAGTTCTCAGTGCCAAGGCACGCACAAGCACCAGGCCGACCTCAACATCATCCTGATAATCTTAATCGACGCATCTTGAGGTATTTTGCTCGCGATCCCCAAAGGAGCTCTAGACAGGCAGCGAGAAGATTTAACGTCAGTCATTTTTTCGTTTTGCGGCTACTTCACTCATCAGAATTACATCCTTTTCACTTTCGACCAGTACAAGACATTTTACCAAGAGATTTCGAAGGAAGAAGACTATTCTGTGAGTGGTTTCTGCGAAATAACGAAACTAATATCTTGTGGACGGATGAATCAACGTTTCTGCGTGTCGGCATGTTTAATGTTCACAATGAACACTTTTGGGCTGCAGAAAACCCGTTTCTCACAAGAAGAAATGCGTTCCAAGTACGATTCTCGTTAAATGTTTGGGCGGGGATGATTAACGGCACTATTATCGGACCTCTTTTCATTGAAGGCACGTTAAGAGGTGAAAATTACTTACGCCTGCTACGACATGTGGTCGAAGAACTGTTGGAAGACGTACCATTGCAGCGTTTACGCGATTTTCATTTACAACATGATGGTGCCCCTGCACATTACGCTCGCAGGGTCCGCGAGTACCTGAATGAAGAGTTTCCACGGCGATGGATCGGTCGCGGCGGGCCCATTGCATGGCCTCCACGCAGTCCGGATCTCACTCCATTGGATTTTTACCTTTGGAGTGATGTCAAACGAATTGTCTACCAAGAAGAGTCCAACACGGTGGAAGAACTCCGCCAAAAGATTATTCGTGCTTTTGACCAAATAAAGGCAAACAATTATGTTTTGAACAGAATCCCGAACAATCACAGGCGTCGAGCCGAACTGTGTCGACAGCAAGGGGGTGGACATTTTGAGCAGTTGTTGACTTATGTTTAGATTTTGCTTAGTATACCAATTTTAAATGATTTTTGCGTTTTATTTATGAATTGCATGTCAACTAGTCAGCAGACAATAAAGATAAAATGCATTTCAAGTTAACAAGGTAGGTACAATCATTGTTGACAGGTATGGGTAAGTACCTATTATCTATCACACGATAACAAATCATAGCGTAGATAACAAATGGCGGCAATCATTTATTGACGTCTGATCTGTCTAGTTTCCCGCCAAAGTCAGCAAGCACTTGACGTATGTACACTTACGAGTAACTTCCCTTCAATAAAAGTAGGGTGTCCATTTATTCAGTCAGTGTACATTTTACCGATGTTAATTAAGTATGATTAATTAGATTGTGAGCTATATTGCACGAGATCTCACGTATTGGTTTCTGTGTAGATTGATAATTAAGATTTTTGTATTCCTGTTCACCGATTAAATTCCACCGTGTATATAGAACTACTACAGAGAATCAAGGCCGTATTCCAAAAATTACAGGAATGTGGATTACATGTCAATAAAAAGAAGTGTCAATTTTTTCAAAGATCTATTACCTACTTGGGACACACTATAAACGAAAAAGGCCTTCACCCAATGCAAGACAAGGTAAATGACATTAAAAATAGTGCACGCCCTACGGATACATCATCCCTCCGTACTTTTCTGGGGATGATCAATTATTACCAACAATTTATTCCCAATCTTGCTTCGAGACTTAACCCTCTTTACAAATTATTGCAAAAAGATACCAAATTCATTTGGTCAAAAGACTGTGAAAAGATTTTCAATGAATTAAAACTAAAACTATGTGGCGATAAAGTCCTAATACCATTTCATGCAAATTTACAAGTGACACTTGCCACAGATGCGTCACCTACAGGATTCGGAGCGGTGTTATCACATATTATGCCAGACAGGACTGAACGACCTATTGCTTTCGCGTCTAGATCTTTATCTAAAGCAGAAAAAGGATACAGTCAGCTGGATAAAGAAGCGGCAGCACTGATATGGGGCCTTAAGAAATTTTTCCCATATTGCTATGGACGAAAAATTACATTGATAATCGACAATCAACCATTAGCACGAATATTGCACCCTGAAAAGGCGACACCTGCAACTACTGCTATTAGATTGGTACACTATGCAAATTTCTTAGCGGGTTTTGACTACAATATTAAACTTAGAAAAACGACTGAACATGCAAATGCCGATTATTTTTCCAGACTACCCAATCCTACTGATACAGCAAAAGATACACTTACAGATGATGACACGTTTTATTTAAATCAGATTTCAGAGATGCCAATAACATTACAAGAAATTAAAAACGCTACATTAAAGGACCCGGAACTACAAAAACTTTACACAGACATACAGTCGGGTAGAGACGACCCTAATCGGCTACACGAATTTTCGCTCCAAAATGGATGCATTTTTTATGGTATAAGAGTTGTCATTCCTAAGAAGCTACAATCTCAAATATTAGAGGAACTACATACGGCTCATACAGGTATAGTTAAAATGAAAGCCTTGGCCAGAAGCTATATCTGGTGGAAACATATGGACACAGACATTGAGAATATGGTAAATAAGTGCAAAGTATGTTGTTTGATGCAGAAAAATCCCATCAAAGTACCTGTACATACATGGGAATATCCAAAAGAGCCATGGAGCCGGGTACATATAGATTATGCCGGACCATTTATGAACCACTATTTCCTCATAGTAGTGGATGGATATACGAAGTGGTTAGAAGTGATACCTACAAATTCCATCACTTCAACAGCAACTATAAATATACTTAAAAAGGTATACACTACATTTGGTCTACCAATTACACAAGTCTCAGACAACGGCAGACAGTTCCGGTCGGAAGACATGCAAAGATTCCTAAAGTTACATGGAATTCAGGCTAAATTTACTGCGCCATTTCATCCTTCGACGAACGGCCAAGCAGAAAGATACGTCCAAACAGTAAAAAGAAAGCTGAAGGCAATGGTCAATGAACAGGGTACAATACAAGATAAGTTACAGAGATTTCTAATGATGTACAGAAAGACCCCAAACAGCGCCACGGGTTTAAGCCCAGCAGAAATGATGTTCAAAAGATTGTACCGAACTAGGATAGACTTAGTTAAGAGAGGACCAGAGATAATGATGAGAAAAGATAACGATGACAAGTTTATAAAAAAATAATTTAAAAGAGGGGATAGAGTTCAAATAAGAATGTATGACAGCAATAAGTGGAAGTTCGGAACAATTACAGAAAGAAACGGAAAACTCCACTACGAGGTGGAAGTCGAAGGAAAATTACATCAGAGACATATAAGATCAAATTAGAAAGACGTCATGCAGTGGGGATGTTCCATACGTCTACTTACCCAGACCGAGTGTACCGACTATTGAACCTACGCAAATTCAATTAGATGCAGAAACAACTGTACCAATGATGTCTGAAGAAGTTCAGGAAGCTCAGAACGCACCAAGTCCAGGTAAGGGGCAGAATGGCGTGTCTGACTCGGTAAACTTGCCTGTGCTTACGGATGCACAACCAGAACCTCAAGTTTCAACATCGAATGCGACATTGCCACAGACAGTTGAGGTTCCTACCGAGCCTGTACTACGCCGCAGCACAAGAATAAGGAAAGCGCCAACACGGTTAAACTTGTAGCCTATGTTTAGAATTTATAACGAGGGAGAGTGTTAGACCTACATGGTCTAGAAATCTATGTCTAGAACATATGAACATAAAATGTCATGCATTGATTAATTTTCTAGCTATCAAATAAAGCACGTTACATCTTTGAATATTTATTTAATGTTATTCAATATACAACACAAGTGATTAAAATGCAACTTTAAGGGAAGTAGGTGTTTCCGAGCTAGTATGGGGAAATAGTTATTTGTTATACAAGGGTATGTGGGTTGTATTTTACCCGCGAGTATGAAATTGAAACACGAGCAAGCGAAAGGATTCTATAGTTGAACCACGAGCGAAGCGAGTGGTTCTAAAATAGAATCCTGAGCGCAGCGAGTGTTTTAACATACGAGAAGTAAAATACATTTGCACCCGTGTGTAACACAAAACTTTTCCCCTCACTATAGCGAGGAAACTCAAAAAAGGTAATTATTTGTTCACATTACAATCATCATCCGGTTAGTGATAATAATTTTCCAAATGCATCATGTATTTAATGCAAGATTTTGTCGCAGTAAACTTAGCACGAAAAAGTAAACGCAGCACGATTTTAACACATTCCTGTAGTTGCACACCAACGCCAATGCATTATTAAATCATTCACATTCATTATTTTTACAAAATTATAACAGAACACCCTGAAAGTTGTTTGGTTTACTATTTTTATGCGTGTTCGAGTCGGTAAATAAAGATTATAACCTATAATATTCTTTGACAATGTTGACGTTGACATTTTCTGCGTTTTGTGATTGCATCTAGTCATCTTATCATCATTCACTAAAACAATTGTTACTTATGGAATTTTAGGATTTATATGTTAAAATCATCATTTATTATATAAAGGTTTGTATTTTACACTAAATTCTCAAACAAATTATTTAATTATCATTAATATGGAACAATTAAATAACTCGCTTTATTTCAGGCAAATATTTATGATAGTAGCACGCCGCGTTAAGCCATGTTCCCCATCTTATAATACGTAGTTGGCTGCGGTGGTAAAGGAAAATTTGGTAGCATTTGACGAAATGTTCTTATTTGTTTAGGCAATTTTCGGAATACCTTTTTTGTACATATGATTAAATTATTTACAGAGATAAAAGTAATCGAACTTGTTTAGCCATCCTATATATTGTTTATTCTCAACAACCATGTAAAAAACAGCTTACGCCAAGACATTACATGTGGAATTATCTATAAGCTAACATGATTCTAGTAGTAGCATGATTCCAGTATTAAGGTAATGGTTAATTTTTCATCTAAGTTGTGTCCATCTATCAGAAAAAATCGTATTTTAACCGTGGTACCACGGCTTTTGTACCACGGGGGACCACGGGTAATTATTTTTCCCCGTAGACCCCACTCCTCCAGTTTTAAGTCAACTTTTTGAAAACGAAACTTTCCGTGGGTCCACGGGTCATTCTCGCAAAAAAATAATTCCCCGTAGTACCACACTGCAATCATGCAATAGATACGTCAAGCATAACTAATGTCGACTAGGAGTCCAATAGGGAAAAGAGGTCATCCGAAATAGTGGTCTATTCATACTTGGGTATATTTTATTATTAAAATTTATTTGGGACCGAAACTCGGGGATACCGATAATGTCATGTCTGTTTTCAGTGAGAGTCGATACAGTAAATTGTGTTGTCGTCAGTTTACTACCTGGGAAATGCGAGGTTGAAATGATGATCATCATCATGACGATATTTTAAATAAAGAAGAAATCACTATATTTATTTTAGCAATATGCAGGGTGCCCGCGAGAAAAGGGAAATATTTCAACCACGCATTTCTGAGGTCAATACAAGGAAAAAACGTTGTATGACTATATATCAAATTCGCACAATACAAATAAAAAGAGATTTTGTTGGTTGTGTTATGAAATTTATCGATACCAGCGAAATCGATACCGCACAAATTCGGGATATAGGTACAGGGTGTCTGGCGGCGGATTTATATTTTCAGTATCAAATAAAAAACGTATAATTCAGTATATATCTTTATGAATTATATCTACAGTTAAAGAAATAATGCGGATTTAATTTTTTAAAAACAATGTTATCTAAATGTTTTCCATCGAGTTGCCGACATTGATCAAAGTGAAGCCTCGCGTTTCTCGCCACACTCTGAAGCAAATTTGGTTGAATGCTGCGGATTTCATGACGAATATTTTCTTTTAGGGCCTCAACAGTACGCGGATTGTTATTGTAATCTCTTTCTTTGAGGTAGCCCCATAAGAAAAAATCCATAGGGGTCAAATCAGGCGACCGCGGTGGCCATGGGATGTCCCCAAACCGACTGATTAGCTTTCCAGGGAAAGCTTGTCGCAATGAATTCATCGAAGCTCTAGCCGTATGTGGGGTTGCCCCATCCTGTTGGAACCACGTGTGCGATGAGAACGATGGGTGAGCTCGCAAATTCGGCAAGAAAAAATCCTTAATCATTCCTGCATAATTTTCGCTGTTGACATTTGTCGCTTGTCCCCGAGCATTTTCAAAGAAAAATGGCCCGATAATCCCGTTCGTTGACAAAGCAACCACACAGTTACTCTGGGGCAATGCAGCAGTTTCTGATGTTTGATTCGTGGATTACATTTTCTTGCAGACTAGTAACGATAGTTTTGTTTATTAACATGACCGTTAAGTGGAAATGAGCCTCGTCACTCCAGAAAATCGAATTTCCGGTGCGAAATCTTTGCAACATTGTTTGGCTAAACTGTTTGCGTAACACAAAGTCATTTTCCTTCAATTCTTGGACGATTTGGATTTTAAAGGCATGGAACTTTAAGTCTTTTTTCAAAATTTCATGGACAGTTGCTCTAACAAGTCCTAATGAGGCTGCCCTTTTGCGTATCGAAAGTCGGGGGTTTTCACGTAAACTTCTTTCAACGAGTTCAATGTTTGCTGGGGTCCTAGAAGTCCGTACATGACCTGCTCGAGGTCTGTTCATAGCAGAACCAGTTGCACGGAACTTGTTAACCCAAGAACGAATTAAATTGACGCTTGGTCCATCACTTAATCTTCGAATATTGAAGTGTGCACAAAACTGTCGACGAGCGGTAACGTGAGAATCGCCGCCCTTAAAAAACGACTCGATAATGAACGCACGATGCATTTCTAACCATCGAGACATTGTAGCTAACAAATCCACACAATCGGTGGTTCGAATGACGTAACTGTCATTTCGCGCGGTTTTTTACTTATAAAAATAATTGGATTTAAAAAAATAAATTTTCAGCCAGACACCCTGTACATGAGAAGTTCCTATGACAGCTAATAAAAGTAATGAGAAATTCCGCCCTCATTTAAAAAAAATCCACCACTTAATATGTGATTTCGATCACGACTCCAAAATCACCCTTAATAATAATACCTTTAATAAACAAAATATTGGTGCTCGTTACACACCACAAAATAAATCTAATTCTTATTATACCGGGTGTGTCGTGTAATAGGAGCAATAAATTTGAACACAGGCTCTACTCCTCAAACTGAACTACTTTTTTTCTACAACTTGTAGAAATTACGTCTTATCCGGATTTTATTAGCATTCAAAGTTAATTAGAAGAAGCAATGTATTGCGAACTTGAAGTGCCTTGTACCGTGACGGACGATATCAATTAGGCTAATGGATGACGTACATTGAAACTATTATTTAGTTTGTTTGAAATTACTGAATTTAAGAGATGACATATTTTATTAAAGTTGCAGAACAAAAGTATTTCAGTCTGAGGAGTAGAGCTTGTGTTCAAATTTATTGCTCCTATTACAGGACACACCCGGTATTAATCTTGTTATTTTAAAGTTATTAACTAAATTATTTATTTATTTCTATTACTTAACGTCATTTTTTTAACGCAATTTTTCTAAAGCATAACCAACAGTTATATCTCCCGCAATAAGCTCCATCTGAACTTGGATTATATAATTGTCGTTATCAATTTGGAGACTTTCTCTCGACTTAACTCGTGAATTAAGTGTTAAAGTGGTAAGTTTTTCCAAATGATTTAACAACCTTAATATATTGACTGTTTTTTTGGTTACTTTTTTGTTAACTTTGCAGTTCCATGATTCGCATACATTGTTTGTACGGTGTCTGTTTGCATAAACACTAAGAACATTTTGGATATCTTTTGTCAGCCATTGAGAGCTCATATAGCTCAAAAACTTTTTGATTTTCTTATTTACTGTTGTATTGTATTCTAACTGTATGTATTGCCAGCCACTATGAAGATGTTCTTTGGGCAACAGTGGTAGTACTGAACACAAACCAACCAATCTCTTTTCGGATTTTGATTTTTTTTGCCATACACTTTTCTAGCTTTTCGCAACATACTTTTGGACCAGTGGTAATAGCAACCAACAACGGTTATTCTAGGGAAAACGTCCTGAACGGCGTTTAGTGCAGCAAGCTCGAAATCGCCGTGATATTTTCGGGGTTCCCAATTTGGAAACTGCGACTTAATTAACTGAAACATCTTCACATATTTTTTACTGGTTTTGTCGGATGCATAGCAGTGTATGTCGCAAAATGTGCAGGTTACGTATAATGAGCAGATCGCATAATGGGCAGATCGCAAAATGAGTAGATCGCAAAATGTGCAAATCTCACAATGAGTAGATCGCAAAATGTGGAGATCGCAAAATGAGCAGATCACAACACATACGTCACTCTCGCACTTATGCACTTGTTGGAACGGGACGGTCGTCCTATCCTAGCAAGACATGTCACAAAGGACCCTGTGCCTAAAGTATGGAAAATGTGGTTTCAGTTAAATGGGCTGGGATTTCGATATTTTGTAGACGTCAGTGCTCTGAACAAAAGTCTCTATGAGTGCTACCACGGTTTCCGAGACCCTGTCAAAGTTATGACTGATTTTACATCTACCCTCCTCCTATGAGTTGACATTCCGATGAAATAAAAAATAAGGGTAAAATAAAAGAAAACAGCGTCAGAGTAACTTATCCATCTGAATTCTAGATTTTAATTTTTTGTATTCGTGTTTGATTTTTTTTATATGGGATTATGTATTTTGCATGTTACTTTAAGCCTATTTCAAATGCAATGTACAGGGTTGGGCTGATTAACTGTCCTATTGAAAAACATTCGTTTATCTATTGAAATATAACTGCTTTTCATACCCTGTATGTCATTTTAAATCGTCGATTTAATCAGCTTCATGGATTCCGAAACTCATTCTCATAACATTTAGTTGTATATAGTTTTAAGAACAAATGTAAAAAGCGGTGTTTTTGGATAATGGTGCAGCGAGCATTAAAAATCGAGCGACATTATCAACTGACCATAAAAGTAAATATCAACGTATGTTTTAATACTGCACACCATCAATCGTTTCAAGGAGTCCTCTGCTTCCAAAAACAAGCCGAAATTGGGTAAGCTTTAAATGATTTGAGTCAGCAAAGTACCAATAAGCACCCATGGGCAATTTTTACTAAAATGTGCCTCTTATTATATAATCTTCGATAAAATTATTAAATTGAAAAGGGGATAATATTTTGCGCACTGCAAAATAATCACAAAATGTGAGGCCCTTATAAAACAGATAATTTATATATGTGCCCTCTCTCTTTAAAAAATATAAGAGTTAAATACAAAAAGTCGAATAGGCGGCACGAAGGTCATTTTTCAAATTAAATGATTTTTTATTGCATGAGTTTGGTAAATGCCAGATTGATTATGGGTATAGTGTTTTATTAAGAACTAGAAAGGAAGGTATTTTAGTTATAAATTTATTTCAAAAAGTTAATCAATCAGGGTACAATATGATAAGAAGAAATACCAAGTTATAGCCAAAATTATGAGGCTGATATTTACCTAGCAAAGTACGTTAAATCTTTAGATAACTGAAATGCTATAAACATTTCCATATACAAATCAATGCAGAGTTTTATTGAGACGGGTTTAGGCTAAGATTCAAGTTTGTACTAAATTTAGATAACCTAATATGACATCACATGGCAGATAAGGTAGTGCGTGCCGGATAAAATTCCTTGTATGACATAATGCTTAAAATAATACATGTTAAAGGGGAGTATCAAATTTATCAATTGCTGCGGTAAAATATATAATGTTTCTGATATAAATAACACCAAGATTAGTAATATTGTTTTGTTGTTAAACTTTTACACCACTTTTTAACTAGGACACTTAATCCGCCCAACCCTGTATATTGTTTATGAATAAATAAAACTAAATGAAATCAAAATGAAATGTGCGAATATCAATGAATAAACAAGTTGAAACTGTTAGATAAAAAAAATGAAAATATAGATTTTTGATAGGTACCTATTGATTTTATAGGGGTGCAAATAAAGAGAATTGTATTGAATACACGATGATTCTTAATCCGTGATCAGGAGTAGAAAAACATTAAAATTTTGCCAAAATTTAATTTATTCGGCGAGGTCTCAAGTTATTTCTTCACTGTTTGATTAATTAAAAGTGAAAACCTAATTAAAACAAATTACCACTTAATACATGGTCATCCTACAGTATAAAGTTTAACTACGATGATTTAACTACGGCGGGAAACGGGAATTTGACGGATCTTATGTCAATAAAGACTTCTATCTACTCATTATCTTATCAGTGCAACACTGATAACAACGAACATAATTGATAGGAGATTATGTTAACGTGCATTACCTAAAGTTGGCAAAATCTTGAGCAAGTAAAGCAATTTGTTTTCATACAGTACAATTTAATAATTAAATAAAAACAATAAAACTGCATACCTGACCAACTCAAACAAAAAAACATTATTTTAAACATAATTTAACAAGTGTTCAAAATGTCCACCGTGTTGTTCTTGATACAGATCCGCTTGATTGTTCCTGTGATTGGATTGATTCACTCGAAATCTTCTTCAGCAAAGAATCTTAAGATTTGTTGATCCAGATCGTCAGGATGATGACAGGGTCGTCCGGGTGCTCAAGCATGTTGTGGCACTGTAAACTGTCCGAAGTCGCGAAGATTTTTGGTGCATGCGATTTATTAAATTGTGTCCGGGGATCGGAATGTTTGGATGAAGTTCGTGAAATAACGTGTTGGTTGGGTTCGCCTTGTGCTATTCGTTTGTATTGACAAACGTACAGTATCGTAACGCTCTATGTTTGAGTACGGATGTGGTGGAGGCACGATTTTTGGTGAATAATTATATTTTCACGATTTACTACTTTAACGTAATCCCCATCAATTACCGAGTTAGAAAAATTGATTCCTGATCACGGATTAAGAATCATCGTGTATAGATGGATAAGATACTCTAAAGATGTTTTTTTTTTATTTTACCCTTAATTTTTTATTTCATCGGAATCTCAACTCATAGGAGGGTAGATGTAAAATCAGTCATAACTTTGACAGGGTCTCGGAAACCGTGGTAGCACTCATAGAGACTTTTGTTCAGAGCACTGACGTCTACAGAATATCGAAATCCCAGCCCATTTAACTGAAACCACATTTTCCATACTTTAGGCACGGGGTCCTTTGTCACTATAATAATAGCCCTGCAAGTAAAGTGTAGATATTCAACTAGAGCACATAAATATCTACTGGTGACTGTACGTACCTACTTGAAATTAATGTAACAGTTGATAGATAACGGACTTATTGTAAAACCTTTTCATTACACTTCAGCGTACTATCCTTCTTGCTAGTTTAAATACTTTAAATACCTACTTATTTTCTGTCATGCGTGACATTGTATACATATGTCAACGACATAATAATTATTAAAATTATTATTGGTTTAATGTGAGGTTCTGCCAATATTTATGAAAAACGATGGATATACAAATTACCTTAAATCAAAAAGGGAAAAAGACTTTGCTACATGATTGTCACCGCTACAATTAAAAGAATTAAAATCCAAGTGGTACCTTTTTGTGGACGTGTGTAAAAAGAAGTGACTGTTGTGCTTCTGTGACCACCAACAATCTGATGAATGAAATCTTAAGGAAAAGTGTGCACACTTGTAAATCTAATGAGATAGATAACGATATTTACATGGCGTTAAAAAAAAACCCAAGAGGACGTATGTAATGATATGGGTTCTGTGCAAAAAATTTACGAACGCAGCATGGAAGACTTACTCTTTCAGGATGATAAATATAGTGGCCAGTTACCAGCTTTTGCAGCAGTACGCGACACGTTGCACAGAAAAAGAAAACGGTATTTAAATTCAAATGCCACTACTTTTCAAAAACTAAAAGACGTCGTTGTACCCAATTGCTAAGCGAAAAAAATCTTGGTATGTGAGGATGGGCAGGCCGAAAAAATTTTAATTTTTTGCTCGGCTGAAGCTAAAAAGATCATAAAGCATTCTGCATTCGACGCCTGCCTAGGCGAAGGCACTTTTAAAGCTTGCCCCAGACCGTTTAGTCAGCTATACACAATACACGTCGACTTGTATTCAGATGGTAACTCGACAAATGTTGTGCCCTTAATCTTTGCCCTTTTGCCTAACAAAAAGGAATGCACTTATGTTCGTTTATTTGAACTGATAAGAGATGAACTACATTTGAATGTGCAAGATTACATTTGCGATGCCGAAAAGGCTCCCATAAATGCTGTGTCTAAAATATATCCCGAAGCAACCGTACACATTTGCTACCAACATTATAAGAACGCTGTTTGGGATGTTGCCGAGTCTTATGGGATCCCTCAGTCAAGTGAACAAAGACAGTTCGTACACCAAATTTGTAATTTGCCTATGTTGCCCGAGCAATTCATTGGCAGTGCCTGGTGCGATATAGTAAATGCTTTACCGGACGAATTCACTAGTTTCATAGGATATTATCAAAATAACTGGTATCCTAAATACAAACCGTCAATTTTAAGTTGTGCTGGTTCAAAACACAGAACTACAAATACAATTGAAGGTTGGCATCATCGACTGAATGTGAAAATGACGCGAAAGCCAAATTTATTCAATTTCATACATAAATTAAAAAAGAGAGTGTCCACGTTAAATCGAAGATTAGAATGACATTGAAAAAGCAAATAAGAACAAACAGAAGACTGCGGTACAGGGTTTTCGACAAAAAATATGAAACTATATTGGACGAATTAGAAAACAACCGAATCACACCTTTGGAATTTCTGAAGAAAGTAATTTTTTTGAAAAGTGCCTCATATAAATAAACATGATAAACATAAGTAAGCAAGCAGTAGATCTTCCGTTTAAGACTATCGTTTTTATTAATATGAATAACTTAAATTACACGACCAAATATCTTTGATCAAAGGACTACAGGTAAATTAATTTAGTCGCGTTTTTGCATTTATAGTTGTGTACGGTCAGCAAATAAACCAATTGTTTTATTCATATTCATTTATTCATATTGATCATACAATGTCATCTTAAAAATTTAAACAAAAGTTTGTAAAAAATACAGTAAAGAAGAATAAAATTGAATTATAAGACGAAATCACAAGTCATAAAGTAAAATACAATCAGGAAAATACATAATTTATTTAAAATATAAAATAAAAATACCAAAAAATAAAAAATGTACAATAAAGTAATTTACCTGCATATGCCTATTTTTTTCTATAAGTGATGAGAAAGGGAAGCATATGACCTTTGATCAAAGATATTTGATAGCGTAAGTTCGGCCAAGTTGGTATGTTAAGTTTTTTTTTAACTGTTTCGTTGTCGATAATAAATCTTTAATATAATTGGGTTTTTATTTTGAAAGTTTATTATGACCTTAGGTTTCATGAGCAAATAAAGAGGCCATCCGTTAGCATCAGAATGCCCAGGTTTTTATGGTGCTGAATGGTACTGCAATTTCCCGGAAGCATGCCCTTAGTCCTAAAAACCGAACTACACGGACTCGCCAAGAGACTTCCTCTAGGAAAAGGTTCCCAGGTTAAGTTCAGGTGGCCCGGTTTCGAGGGGCTCGGCTCTGCTCAGGCATGTTACACTCATGACCTGCCGTTTATTTAATTTATTTAAAGACAGTCCATTGGATTGCCAGGTCATGCCGACTGCAGATCAGACCAGCGTATACGATAATATCTGATCTGCACATATTGCGACCTGCACATTTTACGATTTGCACATTTTGCGACCTGCACATTTTACGATTTGCACATTTTGCGACCTGCACATTTTACGATTTGCACATTTTGCGACCTGCACATTTTACGATTTGCACATTTTACGATCTGCACCTTCTGCGATTTGCACTACTGCACATTTTGCGACCTGCACATTCTGCTATGTATCCGTTTTGTCGCTTAGCAAAGCATACAGTAAAGGCTTAACATTAGTTGTAGTAATCGTACTTCCAAATTCTCCGTGAATAATAAACAACTGAGCAAAGGGAGACGGAGCAGACTTGAAAGTTCCATCACCAAATATTTCTGTTACATCATCAACGACTTTTCTATCTTTTCCATGCAAAAGATAACAATCTTAGTGTCGCCGTCATAATAATCTGCCACCAAATATTGTAAGTGCTGCACTGGTATCTGCACTTCTTCAAAAACTTTAAAATGTAATTTTTTAACGCCTGCCGAATTATTGCATGAATCATACAAGCTATGCTTTGCATTTTTTTAATGCAGGTAAAGGCGTAATTAGGTCCGTAACCTTTCTGTTGCCACGTATCTAAGGCCTCATCATATAACTCGGGTATAGGTTTATCTGTTTTTTGTGCAGACGTATCTAAGGCCTCATCATATAACTCTGGTATAGGTTTATCTGTTTTTTGTGCAGCTTCCTTTATGTCATTCATTGCAATAGCCTTTTCATTTTGCACCAAATTCTGAACGCATGAGTGTTCATGTTGTTTGATGACATCCAATTTCTGTAATTAGGCCTTAAAAAACGAGAGTGTTTTTATGAAACGAGCGTCAGCGATTTTCATAATAGCATCGCACGAGTTGTTTTAAGGCCTAATTATGTACAGTTGCATACACTACTTTATCTACACACATATCATAATTACTTTAAGATGGGTTCAGAAGCCATAGGGAAATGAGCTGCATTGTTACCACTGCTAAATCGAATGCTACCCGGAAACTATCCATATTGTATATACATAGATCTATTTTAATGTCTATGGATACTAGATGAGACTGAGACTGAGAGTTTTGAAAGCTGTGCCAAATTCTGAACACATTATAGAGCACTTATGATATGTCCGTAGATAAAATATGTACATAGTAATAGATCTAGCTACTCATATTACACAAATCTTTACGAACACAATAATAAGAAAATCTAGACTAATGACTTTGACATGACATAGGTAGTGACGCAGGGCATAAATCATAAAGTGCTGAGAGATTGTATAATAATATAACAACTCATAAATCTTCTAATCTGTAAAATATGATAGCGGTGGTCAACGGGTAAAACACAGTTTTTTTCAATTACCCGTAGTCCCATTTCGGTGCTGTGGGTCTACGGGGAAAAAATTAACCGTGGTCCCCCGTGGTACAAAAGCCGTGGTACCACGGTTAAAACACGGAAAAAATGTCGGCATTTTGCATCATAGCATAGCTAAAAAGTTATTAATTAGTTCTATAGCTCTGTGGGTGGGTGCGTTGGAAGTTTGATGACTGCGGATGTGATATGGAATACGTATAGTAAGGAGGTCTCTAGGGCGGCGCACTCGGCGCCCCACTGCAGCTGTATTGTTGTTAGGGATGAGGATGGCTATGCGCTCGAGCACGGATGGGTTATCAATATGATTTCTGAGGAGTAGTCAGTAATTCTAGTGATTCTATACCTACCATTCCTAGAACAAATGATGACGGAAATAATGTGGGGTAGTATCCAAAATACTTTTTATATAAATGCCTGGCAAATTTACGTTGGACTCGCTCAAGCATAATGCTGTATTTGGCTTCTCGAGGATCCCACGCGATGGCATTATATTCCAGTTTACTTCGGACAAAGACATCATAAAGAAGTATTATTGTTTTAGGGTCTCTAAATACTGAAGCTGTTCTAATAACAAACCCTAAGATTTTCTTGGCCATTTTGCAAATATTTATAATGTGTGTGTTCATTTTTAGCTTTGTGTCTATAGTCAGCCCAAGGTCATTGACGTATAAGCGGTTAGTTTTACTCCAGTTGTCTACTTGGTTAAAGGCTTGATGTAGTGCTAAGCTGTCAGACGGACTGATAATCGGTTGGATAATTTTAAGATCATCAGCGTAGAATAAAGATTCCACACTTTGAACTTTACAAGGGAGGTCGTTTATCATAATTAAGAATAGTGTGGACCCTAAATTGCTCCCTTGACTAACACCGGAACGCGTGTAGTACTTTTTAGATCTGTATTAAGTGTAGGTAGTGGCGGTAAATCTTCGCTTCACTGCATACAAACTGAAGCGGACGACTGCGATATGTGTAGAGAGTGCGGAGTTTTTAACGCAAGGTATGTCGACAGTAATGATTCTATTAAATTGTCTGTAACTGTTAAAGACGTAGACATTTCAATGGAATTAGATTCCGGTTCAGGAGAGTCGGTTATTTCTCACAAATTGTATACAAAATAGGTACTTCATAAAGTTGTGTTTTTATAACGGCCAAAAATTGTTACCCTTAGATAGGTTATTTTAGAGGGAATAGTACATTTCCTAACTAGTGCGGGAAAACTTTTTTTCGGCGAGGGTGAAAGTTGGAGCCCGAGTGAGTGAAACGAGGGCGACAATCACCCGAGTTAAAAAAAAGGTTTTGCACGTGTTAGGGACGATTTTTTTCATAAGTGCGTCAAAAAGAGACAATGCCGCGCGCGAAGCGTGCGCAAAGTTCGGTTTTGCGCACTAGTTAGGAAAAGTATGTTATATGTCAGTAGTCAAAGACTTAAAAATGTATGTCAGCGTTTACATATTGCACATTATAGTTGTATGCAGATAGAATAATCGCATATCTTTGCAAACTATAGTCTAGTTTTGTTATTTCGTTTCGGAAGGAGAGCATCAAAAACCGCGTTGAGTTTATTATAAAAAGCGTCGACTGCGGAGTCAACGTTGTGTAAATTTAAAATGTCAGTCCAGTCTAGTTCTGTGTATAAAGTATGGAGATTAGCTTTAAAGAAATTCCACCCAGAGGGGGCACTACTGTGACCGACATGTGAGGGTTTCGGGCATTTCGAGTTTTTTTTTAGTGATTTCGGTAAGGTAATAATCACCTCTAGGGGAGGGTGATATGGATCTATCGGTATCAATGGATCAACGTTACTGCCTACGCTTGCAGTATTGCTACAAAGTCCAGTCAATACTAAAGCCAAAATGCCTCCATGTAAATTACAAATTCTGTTCAGTTGCTTAACTTCACAAAATTCTGTGAAACAGTCAAATTGATCAACGACGGTCTTAGTACATGATGTCAGGTTAAAATCGCCAATAATAAGAGATTTCATGAAAATTTTCATATTGCATTTTCAATACATGTCAGTATACGAAGATATTGATCGCTATTGTAACTAGGCGGTAGATACACAACACATATAAGTAATTTATTGCTTTTGACGTTAAGTGTAACAAAAAATAATTCCATATCTGCCGACCAGCCATCGATTTCCGTTACCAATTGAGGTTAATAACTATCTCTGGCTGCCAAAAGTACTCCCCCCCACCCAACGTCACCGGCTCTATCTTTACGAAACACGGTGTAGCCCGGTGGGAAGAGCTCAGAATCCCGTATCGAGCTCGTTAGAAACGTTTCCGTGAGGCACTCACGAGAACATTTCTATTAAATTAGTTCTACTCTATTAGTATATTAGTTGTGTTTTTGTTTTGGTTGGTATATATTTGTGGAAAAGGATGCTGCCAGGGTTTGATACATACATTGTTAGGCCAGTTTGTCAAATGTACAGGATATTTACGTCATGAGCTAGACATGTAACATGAACTAAATTAGAAAAAAGTTTTTTCAAGTTTTTTCCTGCCTTAAACATTATAGGCTACTCCATCCGTGAGGAATAACAAAACTTTATCGTGTTTCATATGTTCTTTCCCCCATAGTTTCTCCAAGGCAATTCTAATGAGTGTCGATATAGTTACATTATTAACTTCATCTAACCAAAAACTTGATATAATAATATATCCATCTGATTTTGTAATAAAGCTCCAACCATTGCATTACCGATTTGACGTCCGTTCGTATCTGAGGATTGGTCTACACTTACGTAAATTCTAGCATTTTGTAAGTTCAGTCTTGATTTGGTGCATTTTCTCTTTATATGCGATGTCCAAAGTAGTTTTTCTCAGAAAAGATTCATCGGGAATACGTACTTTACAAAATTTTCCGGATATGCAATTGTAAATTAAATTAGTGAAAATGGATCCAAGCGATGTTGCAAGCCAAAATAAACTTTTAACAGTTCCAGATTGAATACATTTTGAGTTTTTATGAAAACTCCGATCCACTCCACATCAGAAGCATAAGGCACAGATGCTTCTGATGTGTTTATGTACGGAAAATTTGGAATTTGACATTGTGATCTCACATTTTTTACAAAATAATCTTCCCCTCGATCTTCTATATATTCCGCGTAATCGGCTATCCAAGTACGCTGTTTCTTCTTGCGTGGCATGGCGGTTTGATAATATTAATAAATCAAACAAATGATAGTAAATTAGTTTGTCTCGATGTAATTTTTACGATTGACACCGATTGACTTGAGTAAATGTCAGATGGCGGTTGTTTATAATTGCGATATGCAAATATGATATGAAAGAGGTCTGTAAGTTATGTGAAAAGTACCTATCGATTTATAACTGTCACTCACTTATCTATTACGATTATTCCCGTGAATATGGTAATGTTGATAATAATAAATTATAGTACCAATGTAATTGGTTGACTGAAATGGTATGTAAGCTTATCTGATGAAATATTGTGTAAAAACCCAACATGTAAAATAGGGGTTTACCCATGGTCCCCCGGCTATGACCCACAGTGGGTCCACGGGTAATTTTTTTTTTCACCGTGGACCCACTGCTGTAGGTTATAATTTTATTACTTTCAATCCGCCAGTTTTCGTGGGCCACGGGTCATAACAGAAATAATTTCATTCCCCGTGGACCCACTGTAATATAAATTATAAATAATAATAATAACGACCCCACGGACCCGAGTGCTCCCGAGAGTCGGTCAGGGTCCCCGCCTCCGGCGTGTCTTCGTCGGTCGGAGTGGAACCCCAAGGGGACCCGTAGGACTCTCAGCTCTGGCTTGCCTTAACTGGCAGTCCAGAGAGGAGTCGTCAGAGCTATATGCTCCATGCGGAAGTGTAAATTTGCATAAGTCGCGAGTTGGTGTAGCGGCTGTCAAGCCACTCTACACTCCTGAGCCGCCTACACCGGTGTTGCCCCTGGCTGTCTCTTGTGACGGCATTTACGGGGGCCCATCTAGTCGGCGGCAAGTCACCGCCTGTCTCGATAGCAAAGAGAAATCATTGTTATGGCAGGTGTCCGGACCTCTTTTCTATAGTTCCATTTCTGATCCATCCATCCTCCATCACCATAGCCCATTAGTCTTTTCCATCCCTTCTCAATAGTCTCTATGCGCCTGCTGGGACCGGTTTACAGATATGTATTTGTGTCCGTGAATGGGTTGCAGCAGGTGTACAACACAATGGGGTGCAGGGCTGGTTCCTCCTCGTGGTGCACCCTGGGAGGGGGAGGATAGCCTCTCAGTTGCGCGTTTGCTATCCTCCCTCTGCGAATACCAGCCACAGGCGGTAGCGGTTGAGTCCTGTGGACTCCCGCGAGGGCTTTAATGCCGAGTTTCGGAGAAGGCCATATGGGCCTGGCGGTGGAGTAAATGGCTCAGAAGGTGGGATTTAGCGAACTCGCGCAGGGGTTCTACGCCAGCATCCCTTGAATCCTGCAACCCGTAGCACTCTCCCAACGACCCCCATATCGGGCGTTATGGGGTACGGGAAGTGCTTGCGGCTCGGAGGGCTTGCCTTAGCTGGCCGGCCCGCGGGAAGGAAAACCCTATATAACCCGACAGCAAAGTCGTTAAAACCTACAGATACCAGGCGACCTCTGTAGTATGTAGCCCGCTGTCCGGAATGGGCGTCACCCGGCAGTGCAACTATTGACCCATTCTCGTGGGAATCAAATGGCAAGTGAATTAAAAAAACATAAACCTAAACGGCCCTTCTCAGGGCCAAAATACAAACGGTCCTTATCAGGACCTGACATGTGCGGAAACATGCTCACCCAAGAGCATAGTATTGAGATTGAGAGGAGGAAGCCCCCCAACACGCAGTGCAAGGGGCAAAAAGGATAAGGAAGGAAATGCTGAGGGAGAGGAAAGCAGAGAGCATAACGACACTCGAGCCTCGAGCTGCCACAGACTCACCTTTCCTAAATCAACTATGGGCCCTAAAGCCCGCTCCCGAAGCCACAGGAAGAAACCTCCTCGCCAACTGGAGTCTATACCCTCGGATTTCGAATCTGAGTCTGACGGAGAGGTTACTGGCATAACAGTTGAGGAGAACCAAACAGCGAAGGAAACCGGGGGCGACAGGGGGAACACAACTCCCATTTCCACCCCTATCGAGAAGGTCCATGCCCAGACCAAAGCATCCCATGCCGTCATTACCTGCGCTAGCCTAAAGCCCACCTTGCCGTGTTTGCGGTCAAGCCAGCGGTCGAACGACGGGAGTAGTGCCCCTATGGTGCGAACTCCATAGAGGGAGTCCTCCAAGTCGTTCCTCCACTGGACCCTCATCCTTTCTACTGCCCTTTTATGGGCAGCCCTTAACTCCGCGGGTGCAGGATATTCTCCCGTGGTTCGGCTCCTAACTCTTTGCTTGTGAGCCTCGGCGAGAATTCCTGCCTCCAGTTCCCATGGTATGGTGGGGTCCCTGCCAAAACAAAAGCCGCCGCCCCTGCAACCGTCACGTAGGCCCTACATATGCGAATGGCGACTATCCGACTATATATATGATTCTGTTTGCTGCGTTTAGTTTATCGGCCCATATTGGTGAGCCGTACAGAGCCATACTTCTGGCCACTCCTGCGTAAAGGCGACGGTATTTGCATTGTCCTGGTTTAAGACCTCAAGGCCCAATCCTGCAGCCCAGTCCCTAAGGGCATCCTCTTTGGGGTCTGTTACTCTGGAGCTACGCATTTGGCATTTAGGTCTCCAAACACCATTACTGGGGAGTTAGTGCCTCGGACCACTCGTCCAAGCACTTGCAGGAGGCTTTCGAATGCTCTCAGTGGGCGATTGGGCGAGAAGTACACGCCTATTATGAGGGTATCTCCTCTTTTGGCTGCCACAAATCCATCCCCTGCCGCGACTTTGGTAAGGGGGATCTCCGTCGTTGGTACTAGTAACGCTACCGTGCCCAAGTTGTCACTGATCCAATTGTGTTGAGGAGGGACAAAATAAGGCTCTGCCACAACAGTTACACTGATGCCCCATTCCACCATGTGCTGAGCCATTAGATCCTGAGCGCGGGCGCAGTGATTCGCATTGCACTGCAGGACGTGCCAGTGAGATCGTTGACGTTGTGCTGGCATTAAAGGTCCATAGTTTGCTGTCCCTCACCCGTTGGTGTGTCTCTAGCAGCCGTTGGGGTTCTAGTTGGAGCTCCAATGGCCTCCCTTCGGCCACCAGATCCGTGATGATAGATCGATCCCAATAGAGCGTGGCACCCAAATACCCAAAGACTGTGACATACCAAGGTATTTATAGGTTTCTGCTTCCGAGATAGATCTGAACGACATTGTCTCAGAAAGCTGTAAATTTGTTGAATTTACTACTTTCCCCCGCTGCACATGCATAACCGCACACTTATCGACACCAAACTCCATATTGATGGCACTACTGAAAACTTCTGTGGTTCGCAATAGCTCCATCAAGTCTTGGATATTTGGCGCAAATAATTTGAGATCATCCATGTACAGAAGGTGAGAAATGACTTCACCCTCTCTCCGAAGCCGACAACCTAGTCCTGAATCCTTCAGCAGGGTGCTGAGGGGATTCAGAGCTAGGCAGAACCATAAGGGACTCAGACTGTCACCCTGGAATATGCCTCGCTCGATCCTTATGAAGTCCTGCGGGCCAGAGGGGTCATCTCCACCTCCTGGTTGACGAAGGACTGTGGTCCACTGCCCCATACACGCGCCGAGAAAGGATCTTAAAGCTGCATCAACTTTATACAGCTCCAAGACCCTCTTCAACCATGAATGGGGCACCGAATCATAGGCCTTCTTGTAGTCAATCCAAGCGGCGGAGAGGGCCCCTTTGTTACGCCGGACTTGCTGGCAAATGGTCATGTCGATGAGGAGGAGCTCTTTAGTACCACGGGACCCAACCCTACATCCATTTTGAGCAGAGGCCAGAACATTGTTCGCAACAATGTGCGTGTTAATTTTTGCTCTCAAAATGGATGTAAGGAGCTTGTAGAGTGTAGGCAAGCACGTGATGGGTCGGTAGTTTTTCGGTTCCGTGGTACTACCGGACTTGTAGAGCAGGAAGGTTACACCTGTTGTTAAGGAAGGAGGCAGGGAACCAAGCTCAAGGGCTTGTTGGAATTGCGCTGCTAATCGCGAGTGGGAGCACCGAAACCATTTTAGCCAGAAGTTGTGCAATCCGTCCGGTCCAGGACTTTTCCAGTTCTGGGCAGGGCGGATGGCACAAGTTACATCATCGGCGCTGATGGCAACTGCCTCCATAGGTTCGATGCTCTCGCACTCACGTTCAACAACGTTCATCCAATCGCCCTCGATGTGTCCGACGGGCACCGACCAGATGTTACGCCAGAAATCAGTCATGGCAGTAGCATCCGGCTGATGCGCGTCGGACAAATGATGATCGGTTCCCTCCCACCTTCGGTATAACTTCCTTTGGTCACTTTGGAAGAGACGGTTTTGTTGAAATCGATCCACACGCTCTCTGTAGCGGCGGATACGGCTTGCCCATGCATAAACTTTCTGCTTCAGAAAGTCAATGCGCTCTGTGAGGTTGGCCATGTAGTCGCAAGGCATGATGCCCGTTCCCGCGAATGCCTGGTTCACAAAGCGCATTACTCAGGGGCGGCTATTGCCCCCCCTGAAGCAGATCAGCTTTGCAATGAGAGTCCTAAACGAGTCGATACGACGCTCGATCCGCACTTGCCATGCGGGGTCACCCCCGGCGGTCCTAGGTGCACGGTCAGCGTCCGGAAACTTGACTCGAGCAACACGGCACGCCGCGATGGCCCCGCAGTACATGATCGAGTGCGTATCGTCCAAATCTTTACTGGATCGTATGTACGGCTCCAGTAAAGCGTTTAGGGCTCCCATTAACGCTAGATTGCGTCTATTCATGGGCAAGCGTGGTAACCGTGGCCTAGAATTGGGTGTGGAGCGATATTCCATAATCGTCTCTTCCAAAGTCCTCCTCAGATGCTCATCAGTTGCAGTACTTACACTCTGACTCGCGAAATATTCCTCATCGGCACTGGGATCACCCCGCAGCGCCCCCGGTGCCAGGTCGGGTGTCGGCAGCGGATCCGGCGACGTGGCGGGCTGGTCCCGCGCCGAGGTGGAAGCTGCACGAGTCGAGAGAGCCTGCAGGCGAAGCCGATCAAGTGTCGAGTCATCCAAACGTTTAGAACGTAGAATGACCCGCACCTGATCCGCTAGTCGTTGCTCCGATACGGCGATGGCGGGTTCAAGAGCCTGAAACAGAGGCAGAATCCTAGAACGGTACGCGGTTAGTCGGGTTCCCCCCTCTGTAGCCTCGTAGTAGGCGCGCATGCAATTTTCATTCATCGTCTGAGTCCATCGCATGCGACGCACTACACCACCGGCAGCGGGAGCCGTGGGCGGGGCAGGATGTCCCGCGGGCCCCAAGCGTGCCGGCAGCGGTGGCCGCCCTCGTCGCGCAGGTGGTCGTGGCGGCGGCGGCGGCGGCGGCCCGCTCTCGTCGCTGGATCCGTCTGTGTCGGGCGCCGTAGCGAATTCATCGCCCGACGACGGTGTGGACGGAGAGCTGGACGAGGCGGGCGAAGGTGGAGGTCGTGCGCAGGTGGTCTCCGCTCTGGTACGGCTTCTTGTTTGCATGTGATTTATAGTACATTATTGCAGAGGCCGGGAAAGCGAATTTCGTGGATGAGTATTTTTTGTCGGACGAAGCGAAGCTGAGGCCGACAATTACATACGAATCCACGAAATTCTATTTCCGTCCGAGGCACATATAGGACTTTTCTCCAAACATGCAAGGAAATAAAACAAAATATTTTTATTTCATTTTATTACGAAAAAAACACACACAACAGTTAAAATTTAAATACAGAATATTTTATGCAATTATCAGCTTTAGTTGAAATTAAATACATTGCTCATATTCGGGCAGTTAGAAATGTTTAAAGTGATTGTTTTACCGGGCACTGTTATATTGGTTTGTTGTATGTTTTCTGAAGTTGGAGTGTTGGTAATATTAAACGTTTGATTTGTGTTTGAGTTGCTTTGGTCTAAAACTTGGGAGTGGTCAACTGTGGGTATATTTTTTGATGTAGAAGGCTGGGAGTCTGACTGTTGAAGCTTGATAGTTTTGTTTATTTTTTTACATATGTCAATTTTGTTTTGCACCGAATCTTCTATATAACTCTCAGCTACAACAGTAGACTTCCAGCCTCCGTGTCTTTTAAGAGTTGTTATATTCGCCCCCGAATCGGCTAACAAAGTAGCGGAGGTTCTACGGAAACAATGCCCGGTATAACAATCACTGTCAGGTAAACTTAAATATTTTGCTATTAGCATCGGAATTGACGCCAACTTATGTCTACCGATGACTTGGTTTGTGCACTTCCCATTTCTATAGTTAACAAAAAATCTGTCGGATTTTATTGAACTCGGACGTAGCGCTTGATATTTTTTCACTAGGGGCACGAACTCTTGACTGATAACAAACTTGCGGTCGATTTTCGTCTTTGTGTCACGTAGCGTAACTAACATTATATCGTCATGACACGTCACATCATTTGTAGTCAAATTTGTGATTTCTATCATTCGACATGCGCCATTTACACCAAAAATAAGCGCCACCTGCAACGAATACAAACCAAATATCATAATTTGAAGTACATTTTCACTTAGGTATCAAATAACAAATGAAGATATAATTATAATAAATAGAAAAAACAGCAAAAAAAATCACCTACCTTATTTGCTAGGTGCATGTCATCTGGAGCTTCGTTTAAATATGTATTTATGTTTTCTTCGGTCAAAATCTTTGATTTTTTGCTTTTAAAGCCCGCCGACTGCCGCTTTAAAAATGATGTCAGATTGCTGTAATTCTTAATATTTATGTCTTGTTCGAGTTGAATAGTACTTTTCAGCATCGAATATATTGCCCACAACGTACTTGGTTTTTTATCTTTAGACATTTCGTTAAAATACGCTAAAAGCACATTTTCCGAGAATGAATTCGTATTTTTCTTGGTTTTCCAAGCCATAAAATTTTCATATACTTTCCGATACTTTTCTGCTGATTTTGGTGGTAATAAGTTATTTTTGACTAATTTAGCTTCTTCCTGCAATTCCGGCGGTGTTCCGATTATCATTTCTTCGTCACTTGAAGTTGAACTCATTTTTATTTAGAAGTTTCAAGAAATTTATTACAATCGATTAAGTAATTCTTCTTGCAAATTGAATAACAATTGAAAAGAAAAAATCTCTTATGATTCCCGCCTAAACTTTTTTTTAATGCATGGTCGTTCATAAAAAATAGTAACGATATCTATGGTTTCATTAAACCGTACCTACACGACCTGACACACCGAGGCGTTTGTAACTCATGATAGAACGAGACGGCCATAGATTTGATCGCCGTCTCTCGCTCTATCCAGACCAGGCGTTTGGTCGTGGCTTTAGAATTTGGCTGTATGCATTTTTTTCAAAGTCCAAAAGTAGTTTTTAAGAAGTAAAAAACAATACATTAATGGATTTTAGTACAATTTCGCGGCCGCAAAAACTGTACAATAATGAAAATCTTTTTTTTTAATTTGAGCTGGTACATAAGAAGGTACTTCGCGTTTCGTTTTTGCTACATTAATGCGAACATTTCCGAGCATATTGGAGAAAATTTAATTTATTTGCGTATATACGCGTGTCCCCGTTTGTCTTGACATGACATGTCAAAATGGTCACTTGAAAATTTGTGTAAATTTTCGTCACTTGCACATATTTATTTTAATTGTCCCCATGTCGTCGTAGTTGTTGCGGTAACAGGATGGTTTTTCTCGCCATTTTCAGGCTTAACACGCGTATAAAAATAAATGTTTAGCAAATAAATATTACAAACATGCCTGTCAGTGTCAGCGGTTTTGACGTTTTTTTATTATTATTATTTGTATCTCCTTTGGAATCACGGGCTTACTAATCCCGGTTTTTTGATAGGCTTGCGCGGGGATATAGATCCAACACGTAGAGGCGTAATTATTATTATTATTATTCTCTTTATTTATCTTTCTTCCTGGGTTAGGCATTTTATAATATGATTATAAAAGTAAAATACAATACAACATACAAAAACAATACAAAACATATAAACACATTATAAAAAACCTAACCTAGAGGGCCGCCGGCCGCGGAGCGGGCCCAAGCTGCCGGTGGTTAGGGCTACAGGGAGAGGAACCGCCGGACTATGCGCGCCGTGTCCAGGATTACCGCCTTCTGCATCTGACCCTTGATCCAACCACCAAGCGAGAGCCTCTTGAGGTGTTGATCGAGACTCTTCGCTATGAGACCGTTCGCAGAAACAACTATCGGTACAATGATCGCCGAATCAACCTCCCACATGTCGGTAACCTCGTGAGCCAAGTCAAGGTATTTACTGGCTTTGTCCTTCTCGGCCTTCACGAGGTTCTCGTCATGGGGGATGGTGATGTCGATGAGCATTGCCCGGCGTTGCGATCGATCTATCAGCACGATATCAGGCTTATTGGCTACAATAGTCCTGTCCGTGATGATAGATCGATCCCAATAGAGCGTGGCACGACCATTCTCGAGAACTGCCGCAGGTGTGTACTTATAGTACGGCACTTCGAAGCCCACAAGGCCGTATTGAAGAGCAAGCTGCTGGTGTATAATCCTGGCTACGAGGTTGTGTCTGTGCAAGTACTCGGTGTTAGCAATCTGAGAACAACCGGAAATAATATGCCTGAGTGACTCACCGGGACGGCGGCATGCCCGACAGATGTCGACCGTACCGTCCTTCAGGATATATTTCCGGTAGTTATTCGTCATGATAACCTCGTCAGCAATTGCACAGGCAAAACCCTCGGTTTCTCCGAAGAGGTCCCCGAATCGTAGCCAGTTCACCGACGCGAGCAGATCTACATCAGGTCCCGTGAGGGCTTTGTAGAAACGCCCGTGTAGCTCCTTGCTCTTCCATACCGCCTTGCGATCCTCGGTGCTTAGTACCACAGGTTTGCGCCAGTTCTCTTTTGCCAAGGAGAGCGGCGTGAGGTTCCGATCTACTGCCACCACATCTCGATGCATCCCGCACTCATTGTTAAGAAAATAGCTTCTAAGATTGTACACCTCACGGTTGTGGAGGTTTTTGGCATTTAGGAAGCCTCGACCCCCACATTTCCGCGGGATGTACAATCTCATAACTGATGAGCGCGGGTGTAGCATTCGATGTGTGGTGAGCAGTGTACGGACCCTTCGATCCAGGGCATCCAGCTCGGTCTGAGTCCACCTTAGTACGCCAAAGGAGTATATGAGTATGGGCATTACCCAGGCGTTGAAGGCGCGCACTTTGTTGCCTCCTGACAAAAGACTGTTAAGTACTTTTGTGAGCCGGCTGAAAAAGCGCTCCTTCACCGCCTGTCTAATTCCCATATCTTCAATACCCAAAGACTGTGACATACCAAGGTATTTATAGGTTTCTGCTTCCGAGATAGATCTGAACGACATTGTCTCAGAAAGCTGTAAATTTGTTGAATTTACTACTTTCCCCCGCTGCACATGCATAACCGCACACTTATCGACACCAAACTCCATTTTGATGGCACTATTGAAAACTTCTGTGGTTCGCAGTAGTTCCAACAAGTCTTGGCTATTTGGCGCAAATAATTTGAGATCATCCATGTACAGAAGGTGAGAAATGACTTCACCCTCTCTCCGAAGCCGGCAACCTAGTCCTGAATCCTTCAGCAAAGTACTGAGGGGATTCAGAGCTAGGCAGAACCACAAGGGACTCAGACTGTCACCCTGGAATATTCCTCGCTCGATCCTTATGAAGTCCTGCGGGCCAGAGGGGCCATCCCCGCCTCCTGGTTGACGAAGGACTGTGGTCCACTGCCTCATACACGCGCCGAGAAAGGATCTTAAAGTTGCATTAACTTTATACAGCTCCAAGATCCTTCCCAACCATGAATGAGGCACCGAATCATAGGCCTTCTTGTAGTCAATCCAAGCGGCGGAGAGGGCCCCTCTGTTACGCCGGACTTGCTGGCAGATGGTCATGTCGATGAGGAGGAGCTCTTTAGTACCACGGGACCCAACCCTACATCCATTTTGAGCAGGAGCCAAAACATTGTTCGAAACAATGTGCGTGTTAATTTTTACTCTCAAAATGGATGTAAGGAGCTTGTACAGTGTGGGCAAGCACGTGATGGGTCGGTAGTTCTTCGCTTCCGTGGTACTACCGGACTTATAGAGCAGGAAGGTTACACCAGTTGTTAAGGAAGGTGGCAGGGAACCGAGCTCGAGGGCTTGTTGGAATTGCGTTGCCAATCGTGAGTGCGAGCATCGAAACCATTTTAGCCAGAAGTTGTGCAATCCATCCGGCCCAGGACTTTTCCAGTTCTGGGTCGTGTGGATAGCACAACTTACGTCATTGGGGCTGATGGTAACTGCCCCCATAGGTTCGATGGTCTCGCACTCACGTTCGACAATGGTCATCCATTCGCCCTCGGTGTGTCCGACGGGCGCTGACCAGATACTACGCCAGAAATCACTCATGACAGTAGCATCCGGCAACCGCGCGTCGGACACACAGTAGTCGGTTTCCTCCCACTTTCGGTAAACCTTCCTTTGGTCACTCTGGAAAAGGCGATTCTGCTGGAATCGGTTCACACGCTCTCTGTAGCGGCGAATACGGTTTGCCCATGCAAACTATTATTATTATTATTATAAGTTACTTAGCGGGACTTCTGTCAAAAGTAACACTACTATAACTTGGACCTCCGAACTAGAAAAAGCATTCAATGCGTGTAAACAGAGTATTGTAACCGCTGCTTTATTTAGCACACCCCGATCCACGAGCGTCATTAGCCATCGCTACCGATGCGTCGGATTTTGCCATAGGTGCAGTATTGCAGCAAAAAGTGAGAGGTTCTTGGGAACCACTCGGTTTTTTTTTAGAAAGTTAACTCCAGCTCAAACTAAATAATATATAGCGCTTACGACTGTTTGGAGTTGTTGTCAATTTATGAATCGGTAAAATATTTTCGACATATGGTCGAATTCCTTTCTTCATTATGACTGATCATAAACCGATAATATCGGCATTTAAGAAATCCCATGACGCCTGTTCGCCTCGACAGTTTAGGTACCTCGATTTTATATCTCGATCGGTATATTGCGGGAGAAGAAAACGTCGTAGCTGATGCACTGTCTGGAGTTGACGCCGTAACCGAGGGACTTAACTTGAATGCCTTGGCAGCGTCTCAAGCATCGGATACAGAACTTCAAAACTTACTCGTAACCGATTCATCTCTAAACCTTAAGCAAATTACATTTGGTAAATCTAAATTATTTTGTGACGTGTCGGGGCCAATTCAGCGCCTTTACATTACATCAGAATTCCGAAAACCAGTGTTTGATTCTCTCCATGGGCTCAGTCATCCAAGCGCTAGAGCTACTATTAAATTGGTAACAAGACGCTTCGTTTGGCCTGGGGTTAAAAAAGATTGCCGTATGTGGGCACAAACATGCGTTGCGTGCCAAAAGTCTAAAATTTCTCGACACGTTCACGCACCAGTTCACGACTTTAAGCCCCCTTCATCGCGATTTTCGCATGCGCATGTCGATCTGATTGGTCCATTGCGGAGTTCAGACGTTTACAGATACTGTTTTACGGCAGTCGATAGGTTCACACGATGGCCTGAAGCATTACGACCGTACCGATTGTAGATATTACTGCGGAAACCGTGGCTAAAACATTTATTACCACGTGGATAGCGCGTTTTGGTTGCCCTGATAGAGTCACAACAGACAGAGGCAAACAATTCGAATCCCATTTGTTTCGTCAGATTTCAGCGTTAACCGGGTTTAACCATCTTAAGACTACCGCTTACCATACAGCTGCCAATGGACTAGTGGAACGATTCCATCGACAGCTGAAGGCAGCAATAATGTGTCATGCTGACGATTCCTGGACAGAGTCTCTTCCACTTGTACTGCGGGGTATACGCAGTGCCTGGAAGAATGATTTGTCCGCATCTTCTACCGCTGAACTCGTTTATGGAGAACCCGAAAACTTCCGGGTGATTTCTTTAACAATCAGAATTTTGAAGAGCTTACACTACACAGAATTGCTACATTCTCCTGTACGAGGGTTGCCTTTTATATTTCGGGATTTGAAATTATTAACAGGTTTATACGAATAAAGTTGACTTTATTGTTTTTCAAAATATTCTCCTGTGAGGTCTATGTATTTTTTCATACGGTAGAACCAATTTTGAATACAGTCCGACCACTCCGACTGGGACACCTCCAAAACGTGCGTTTTGAACGCGTCGACCGCTGCTTCGGGTGTCAAAAATCGTTGACCACGCAGTTTATTTTTGATGTTTGGGAACAAAAAGAAATTATTGGAAGCCAAATCAGGACTATATGATGAATGACCCATTAAATCAATATTTTGGGCTTTCAAAAAGGCCGATGTTTGTGCCGACTGGTGTGGACTCGCATTATCGCGGTGCAGTATAATTCGTTTTTGGCGATTGGCTTCCCTGAATTTTTCAATCACCTCTGGCAAACAAATGGTTATGTACCATTCAGAAGTAACTGTTTTACGTTTTTCCAAAGCAAAGGTCTCAATATACCCGGCGTTTCCAAAGAAACAGGCAACCAATTGTTTTGCAGTACTTCGTGCACGAACACCTTTTGTTGGATTTTGTTCGCTTTGAAAGACTCACACTGTCGATTGCTACTTATTTTCGGGTTCATATGAATAGATCCAGGATTCGTCACCTGTGACAATATTGTAGACATATTTTGAAGTTCCGCCGTTGTATTTTTTAAGCTTCTCTTTGCACCAATCCACGCGAGTTTGTTTTTGATCACCAGTCAAATTATGTGGTACCCACCGCGAAAAAATTTTTTGAACAGCTAAATGGTCATGCAATTTTATTTGTATGCTGGTCCCACTAATGTCCAAGAACGTCTCAATCTCTCGATATGTCACGTGATGGTCTTTCAATATTAGTTCACGCACACCGTCAATGTTTTTCGGGACAACCACTGATTTTGGACGACCTTGGCGGAACTCGTCATCAAGCGAACTTCAGCCACGAACGAAGTCTGCAGACCAACGATAAACACTCGTCCATGATGGTGCTTCATCTCCAAAAGTTGAAAAAATTTCTTCTATGAACTGTTGCTGACTGAGGCCGCGTCGAAAATCGTAAAAATAATCGCCCGAAAATGTTTTCGAGTTAATTCCGTGATAGCCCGATGCGATATTTTTTCAATCACCAGTTAAAAACAAAATACGATCAGTCACAAAACTTTTTTTTGTTTATTTTGCCGCCAAAAAGTTTGAACTATACTTTTTAAAACTCATTTGACAGATGGCAACCCTAGTTCGTTCAAATCCCGAAATATAAAAGGCAACCTATGTAGCACGCCATGATACTTCCAAAATATTTGTATACAAAGATCTGTTCACCGTTTCACATGTATTCGTAAGGCAAGATTTGGTGCGTAAATCACATCAGCCACCTTATGCGGGTCCATATCCATATCAAGTTTTAGAAGGGAAGGACAAATATTTCGTCATCAACATTTCGGGAAAAGCTATTTCCGTATCTATTGATATATATTGAAACCAGCGTTCATTTTATCAGATAAGCCAGATAGTTGTAGCGATTCCCCAGTTTCTGTTGCTGCACCAGCACCGAACATAGTCAATCCTGCTCCTTCCGTCGCCGAGCCTAAAAGGACCCGTTCTGATCGTCGGGTTTGGTTTCCTTTACGATATCGACCTTGGGTTGCTTACTACCGCCTGCGAAACGCTGGCGGCTAAGCGGTCATTTAAGTCGTTATGTCAATAGGTTAGAATAATTTGAGTTTTTGTTTGTTTTTTTTCTCTGTGGAGTGCGGGACGGGTAACGTCATTTGAAAATATTTCTGGAGAAAAAAAAATATTTTATTTATTTTAGGGAGTAGTGTATGTAGATAGGGGTAGTTAATTAATTGATTGTTTATTATTGTTGTAGTTAATTTGTATTCTGTTTGGTTCGGGTCATCCCGTGGGGGCCGGCGGGGTGATGGGTTCTACAAGCCCATCACCAGGGCCGGCCGGCGATCCTTTAGATATGGAAATTAATATTCCTCAAAGTCCATCAGAGGCAGATAAAACCGCGACTGTTTTCCCAGATTCCGACAGCGAAGAGTTTTCCTTAGCTAGACCGCGCACGGGCTTACTTAAAAGATCATCAGCAACAAATTTAAACTATGTAGCCACTGATGACTTTACTAAAAATAAGCTACAAAAGACAACTAGACCCCAGGCGTCAGCGGTGCCTCCCGTCGGGAGGCAGTGTTACACATACAATGATAGTGGACCTTTCGTGGTCCACATTCAATTAAAAACGGACTCGACAGGCGAAATAAATAACAGCCCATCTCTTCATCCAGTAAAATTTGGGAAATAGGTACGTATGGGAAAAAATATAAAAGGTTTGGTTCAAGGCGGAATTAAGAAAATTGGCAGGAATCGTATTAGTTTGGAGTTTTCACATGGTCTATACGCAAACAGGTCCTTAGACATATTTAGCAGTGAGGAGAGCTCACGGTACCTAGCTTTCATACCCTCATTCAACATTTGCAGATTATTTGTTATCAGAAAGGTTCCTAAAGATCTGACCAATGAGGAGATTGTGTCTAGTGTCGCAACCCCCGAAGGTTTTGGAAAGATTTTAAAAGCCAGGCGGCTGAATGTTAAAAAGAAGGTAGGGGAAGTACACGAGTGGGTTCCCACGGAGTCCGTGGTACTCACTGTTGATGGACAAAAAATTCCGCAACGGGTATTTCTATTTCATAATTCCTTTTTAACGGAAAAATACAATTTCCCAGTTATCCAGTGTCACCAATGCTGCAGATACGGTCACGTCATGGCAAACTGGAGGTCCCAGCCTCGTTGCTCTAAATGTAGTCTACCCCATCTAAGTTCGGTTTGCACATCATTCAATGATGCGACCTGTTTGTTTTGCTCTGGTTCCCACCCTGCAACAGATAAATCCTGCCCGGAATTTGATAGACAACACAAAATCAAGGCCGCCATGTCTGAAGAGGCTATTTCGTTTAGCGAGGCGTCTCAGCGGTTCCCGACTTCTAAACGCTCTTACGCTGAAACTGTCTCGTCGTCTTATAAAAAAACGATTTTTTTAACTAGAAAACCGAGAACTCCTCTTCAAGAAGGATATGATAAAAAAGCCCATCAAGATATAATTAACAATTATCGCATCCCGGCTCCTCCGAATGGCTGTGCACTCCGCGGAGCTAATAATGGTGACGCCAGTGATAGCTCAGTCACGATGACATCTGTCATGCGTGACTCTACCGACTCTCCCATTGATAGCTCTCTTTCCAGTGACAGAACTCTTGACACTCTCTTAAACACCTTACTAACGCTCCTTAGCATAGAAAATTTACCGTACCACGTTGTCTCCAAAATCAATTCAATATGTCTCATTATCAATTGGGACTATTTGGGACTAGGTCGATTTGTGTAAGATGTCCCAAGATATTTATTTAAGATATTTATTTATTTATTAATAAAAAACTACAGCATGTATACGGCAGTCCAGTGGAATGCGCGTAGTCTAACAAATAAGAAATCTGAACTGTCGTTTTTTAATAACAAATATAGTCCCTTCATATTCGCAATTTCTGAAACTTGGCTAAAACCTCAGCAATTCTTCAAATTGCCGGGGTTTCATGCCCTCCGTGATGACAGGGTGGATGGTTGGGATGGGTGTGCCCTTCTCATAAAAAACAAAATTCCTTTTAAAATAATCCAAATTCCAGCACACTCTAATGAAATTTATGTCGTTGCGGCACTTATTAATAAAATATCATATGTTTCTGTATATATTCCTCACCCTTCTATTCGTTGTTTGTCAGAATTCTATGCCATAGTTAAGGACATTCCCAAACCAGTTGTCATTATGGGAGATCTCAACTGTCATTATGTTTGCTGGGTTCCGGAACTACTGATGGCAATGGCAGGTTCTTACTAAGTTTAATGGAAAAATTAGAGCTTTGTTGCTTAAATGACGGCAGTCCAACAAGACGGACGGGTCCTAATCAAAATTCCTCAGTGGTGGATTTAACCCTATGTTCTACAAATTTAGCATCTCAACTATCGTGGAAGATTTCTTCCCTATCTCATAATAGCGATCACTTCCCTATATTCATTTCATGCCCTGGAAATAAAAACGCAGAATCCCTTCCTCCATTACTGAGGTATAGATTATCCAAAGCAGACTGGGATAAATATTCTTCATCTTTAGAAAATAATATTCAGACTCTTTCCACAACCAGCCATATAAATATAAACGATGTCAATGAACCATTTGTTTCAGCTATCCACAAATCTGCAGAGGAGTCGATTCCTCTTAAAGTATCAACTTTAAGTCGTAAAAATAAACCCTCTCAACCATGGTGGGATGGCGAGTGTTTCGTTGCAGTAAAGGAATGGAATGAGGCAGAGCTGACATATGTCAATAATATTACTATAGAGAATTATATTGCATTTAAAAAGATTAGAGCGAAATGCAGAAAAATTCTATCCAAAAAAAAAACTGAGGGCTGGACATCGTTCTGCGAATCTATTTCTCCTTCCACTCCATCAACGTTTGTATGGAAGAATATACGAAGATTTCGTAGGGGTGTTGCTCCTTCATCAGCCTCAGGCTCGTCGTTTACTTGGACAAATGACTTTTTAAACAAATTAGCTCCTCCATCGGTCCCTAACGTTTTTGACATTCCACTTTCGTACTCATTTAATAATTCCGATAACCTTTTAGACAAAATCTTCAGTTTGGATGAACTAAAAACTACGTTGGCTGCAGTATCTGACTCGTCTCCAGGGTCGGATGGTATTGTCTATTCCTTTTTGAAAAAAGCTGGCCCTATGTGTCAAGATTTCTTTTTAGGATTAATTAATAACATTTTTGAAACTGGTGACATTCCAGTATCACGGAAGCATCAAATCATCCTACCAATTCTTAAACCAGGAAAGGACGCTGAAAATTTTAACTCATACCGGCCTATAGCTCTTTCTTCGGTTCTATGTAAAATAGTTGAGCAAATGCTTAAAAACAGATTAGAATGGTATGTTGAAAATGCGGGTTTCCTCTCAGAAACTCAATTTGGCTTTCGAAAGGGAAGAAGTGTTACCGATAGTCATGCAATCCTATCGACAGATATCAGGTTAGCCTTTACGCAAAATCAATCGGTAGTTGCTGCCTTCTTAGACATATCAGCTGCCTATGACAATGTTCTTCTTCCGGTACTCTGCAAAATTTGCGCACTATTAAGATACCTGAAAAGGTAGTCTTATTTATTAATAATATCCTTTCCGGCAGGACGATTTCATTAAGAGCTCATATTGCTTGTGATAAGCCGAAACTAGTTTGGAGAGGATTACCACAAGGGTCCGTTTTAAGTCCTTTGCTCTACAGCATTTATACCTCTGACTTAGATCAATCAATTAACCAGCATTGTAATATTTTGCAATATGCCGATGACATCGTTATATACGCAATCTACAGACACATCACTGACGCATCGAATTATATTAATTGCGCTCTTAATTATTTAGGGCTTTGGTTGGATGCTCATGGTTTAGATTTATCACCATCCAAGAGCGCTGCTCTGGTATTCACAAGGGTTTGAAACAGCCCCCAAGTGAATATTTCATTTCGCTCACAAGCTATTCCAGTTTGTAATAATGTAAATTTTCTAGGAGTTATCTTTGACTCAAAATTATCATGGGTGGAGCATATTAAAACTGCGGTTGGAAAGTGCGAAAAAAATATAAACATAATTCGGGCCCTATCTGGATGCTGGTGGGGAGCCCACCCCTATTCACAGAAATTGCTGTACAACGCCTTAGTTAGGTCCCTTCTTGATTTTGGTTCTATTACCAACCAGAACCATGTTTTAACTTCCTGAGTCCTGGATAAAAAATGAGTACGCTCGCTTAAAAGCCGAGATTCCTTTATAACACCATCAGCGTAAAGTCCTGGATAAAAATCGAGTACGCTCGCATAAAAGCCGAGAGTCCTTTATAACACAGTGTTGAGTCCTGAACTTTCTGTCGCTTATTTTAAGGCTTAAAATGAGTTTGTCAGATTTTTGTTGGAACAAAGTTGATTTTATACTCTACGAGGTACACTTTAAGCATATTTTTTTTTTACAAATTATTTGGTCGTTATAAAGGCCTCTCGGTCTTTATGCTACTAAGATTATATAATAAATGTGGCGAATATATGTCATTTTGTATGAAATCAGGTGTATCTTTGAAAAATAAAATAAAATATGAGGAATTGTTAAAATGCTATAATTCTAAAAAATAACAAAAAACACAGAACCATTCTGTTATCAAAACGTCAAAAACTTTCATTTTTAAATCTAATTCAATACGAAACTTGTAGTTAATTCAGTCTACTTCTCACATCACAATATTGTTCTTATAAAGTAACCTACTTCTGTATTTTAACCATAATTTTAACAAACCTTTTGTAACATTATACGACTTTTTAATTTCTTAATACAAAATAATGTCTTTGCGTGCGTATAACTATCTAATTAAGATATTATAGCCTACGTGTTATAAGGAAAACCTGTTTTAAACAAGTGTGAGATCTTTACTATTTATCCTAAGTATTTATCGTAATATCACATGGCAAACTTAATTAATTAAAATTGAGATCGAGAGCTGAGAAATATCCTTAATATTAGTAATACACAGAGAATGACTTATAACATTTGAATGCATACAGCGGGTTATTCACGGCAATAAAGTCAAAAATAAGCTCCACATAACGTAAGTACATAGTACTTAGTAAGGTGCATTCATTCTTACTTGTCTTATCATGTAAACAAACACTTTTTGAAAACATTATCACACTTTTCTCTGCAATTACACATTAATCATCACGTCAAATGTTGTTGCATACTTAATTAAACTCACAAAGTATTACTAAATCACTCAAAAAAGCACTGAAAAATATCATTTCTGTAAAGATTTTCGTCAATAAATGCTGTTACGGTCGGATAACTTTAAAAACATCTGACATTGATGTGACATTGCGATGTCTAGATTGTCTATGTACCATAATGTTGGCATGTCAATATATCGATATTAATACTTAAAGTTCAACACGAGGAAAATGCAATTAAAATAAATTGCAGTAATTTACCAAAATTTATTAGGGTTTCGTAGCAAAAATGGCAAAGAGTAACAATGTTGCCACCGAAGTCACGGCGGTTGAAACGCTCTGAGAAATGCCCATATAGAAATGATAGATAAAAACAGTATTTACAACGATTTAAACATCATCTTATGTATTTGCACTCTCCCGGCGCACATGCCACACATCTGAACAAATCCCCATATTACCGCGACTGCTATAGCATTTGTGCGCGTAAAAAGAGGGCAAGGAGGTGAGGTTGTCGCTTACTCAAAAACTAAGCAAAAATCATGTGATGTGACAGTAATCTTATCCAGGTTTGGTACAACGTGACAGTAAGCCGAGGACTATGGGTATTTTCTATAGCGGAGCGTATTCTCTAACATTTCAGGTTAAGAAAGGGGGGACGATTAAATACTGCTATAGCATTTGTGTCATATAAAGGGGGCCTTAACCCGAATGCAGCAGCTACGCCCTTGAACGTGTTGAAAAGAAAAAGGGGCTTTTAAGAAAGTTTTTTTCTAAAGTCAATATTTTCGGAGATAATTGCTCCAGATGAAAAAAAAATTGTCCCCCCCTCTAACTTTTGATCCAAAGGTCCAAAAAAAGTCATGAATAGTGGGCTGGCATAAAACTATTTCGAACATAATCGGCCCAGCCGTTATTGGATAACTACGAAACCCTACACTGAGCATGGCCCGACATGCTCTTGGCCGGTTTTTGTAATTGATTTCAATATTTATTTTATTCAAAGACTGGCAGTGCTTAGTTGTCTATTGAATATTGAATAAAATCTTCACGTCAAACGTCATTCGTTTCGCTACTTCGCTTCACGTTGTTCGTTACGGGTGCACTTCATGTGATTTTTCTCATGACTAGTGGCGCCTTCGTTGGAGCGACAGAAATATCTTCGAAATTTAACCATAGTTTTTGATATAATCTTATACGAATTAATTCTCTTCCTGACAGACGATGTAAAATCGATAATCCTCTATTTACGTACCTAAGCAGTGAAATTATCGCTGATGGTTTCGCAACTATGTAAAAACATTAAATACTTAAATGTGTCTCTACCTCCTTGTCGGGTTATCATTATTGGCCGGCAAGAAGAAAAGAAAATTATATATGTCATTCATCGACCGAAAACTCTAATGTCACAAATTTAATGAAGAGAAGCACATGCATGTAAAATATAAATAGAAATTCTTAATATTTAAATTACTTCAAGAAACCTATAATAAGTGCCGCTACCGTCTAGCTACAATGTTCACTCGATAAGGAAAAAAGGAACCAGTACATAATTATAATTGGTAAGTTGCAACCCCATTTTTGACCACAACGAGCCGGACTTTTCCAAATTTATTAATTTATTTATTACATTATTCAACCTTGTTGCTCACTGAATTAGCGGTTCAAAATTATTTATGTTTATTTAGGTTTCGTATTTCTTAACAAATGTTCCGTCATTATTTCAAATATTAATGTATGGTCAGTTTTCTAAGCTATTGATTATTGTCTGTTATTAATATTTACGTAGCGTGTGGGATTATTCATCGCGCTACCTTTTGCACAAATGCAAATAATTAATAATTGTCATTTTGTGTCATATTTTTACACGGGACATTTTTGCATGTCATGTTGCTTATAATTCAGTGTATTTAAGTTAAAAAATACATTGAACTGAACTGAACAGGTATGGGTAAGCTATTCCTAAAAGCCTCAGTTTTTCTTCAACTGTAATTAAAGTTGATTCTTTATTTTGTGACTTAGTAGTAACATATCTTGTATTAAGGTATTATACAGGATATACCTTCTTCGACTTGCATTAAGTTACCATCCAAGTTGAACGTAATTTATAGTAATTGTGCAAATTAGGCATTTTTATTTTTAAATTTTTTTCGAGCTGTCATTATAACAGCGAACCATGGCAACGCCTAGTACTAAGTCTGAGGCGAGACTCAAACTCGCTGAAGCTAAACGTGCTCAATGTTTCATGCGCCTCCAAGGCATTTATGAGATGATCCCAAAGCTTAATAGCGACAAGAAGATTTTCTCGCAGTTCATCGCGCAAGCTCGATTGGTCGACCAACTGAGGAAAGAATTTATTGAGCTGATGGATGACGTCAATCTTCTGAACTTGGAATTGAACCCAGAGTACACCGTGAACTATAGTGCAATGAGCGCATTTGAAGATATCTACTGCGTAATCAAATGTCAAATTTCAAAAATTGACACACCTGCTTCGAGCTTCTCGACACCCCGGGAGTCAAGTCACTCATGTCACGACGACTCTATTAAAATTCCACGGATCGATCTGCCTTCGTTTGATGGAGATATTCAAAACTTTCCATTCTTTTATGAAACATTTAAGCGTGTTATACATTAGAATAAAAAACTTACAGATTCTGAGCGTGTTCATTATTTATTTAGTCATCTGACAGGAAAGGCAAAGTCTATCTGTGCGGGAGTTATACCTGCCGCAGAAAACTACAACACAGTTTGGGAAGCTTTAATCGCGAAATATGATGATAAACGCGCATTAGGTACGTCATATTTAAACCAGCTGTTTTCGATGAAGCCTGTCAATGTCAACGGTCCTTCGGCATCTAATTTAGAAAAAACAATTGATTCTTTTGTTGCTACTATTTCAGCAATAAGGCAACTGAAGCTCGAGAACTTGAGTGATTTTATTTTCATTCATCTGGGTCTTAAGTTATTAGATTCAGATACAACAAAGAATTTCGAGATGTCGATTCGGAATTCTTCTAAAATGCCTACATATGACGAATTCATTTGCTTCGTTAGAGAACAAGTGAAGATTTTATATCGCACATCGCAACGAGCGCCACCCAAGGTTGAAAGCTCCGCTGCCAGCAATAGCAATCCGCGGGCTCCTCTTCCTCGCACGCCTCAAGCGTATGTCAGCACGCACGGGAATGACAACGAGTATCCACGTGCTATGTGCAAGAGTAATGATCACTCGCAACTTTATAGTTGTAACAAGTTTATAAAACTGACGCCTAACGAAAAATTTAATTTCGTTAAGGAAGTTCATGCGTGCACAAATTGCTTGAACACGCAGCATACCTCATCTAAATGCTCTTCAAAGAAAACTTGTCGTAAATGTAAAGGTAAACATCATACTACTTTACATTTTGATACCTCGAAATCTACTGCGAATACAAACGATTCCAAGTCCTCACATAAGAATGATTGTGAAGATACCACAAAATCATCTGTAAAGGACAACGAACCATCTGTATGTACATTATCGTCATCGGGCCTGAGTGAATCTCCCATAACGGAAGTACTCGGCACTGCTAAGGTACTCGCTAGTGGACGTAACGGCAAGGACAAGGTTTTGAGATGTCTGATCGATCCGGGCTCACATAAACATTATGTTACACTGCAGTGCTGCAAGAACTTAGGTCTCTCGGTACGTAGCAGCCCTGTGACTTCAGTAAGCGGATTGTGTGGAACGAAAATCAAGAAACCCATCCGAGGAGCTGTAAGCTTAACTTTTAGGTCAAGATATGATCCTAAATATAAATATACTATCGATGCGCTAGTTTTAGATGAAATTACGCCCGATTTACCCACCTGTCATATTGATTTATCGGCTCTATAGTCTTCTGATCTGCTTGATAATTTACATCTAGCAGATGACACCTGGGCTACCCCAGGCGAAATAGATGTGCTTCTTGGTGTTAAATTATTCTCCAAATTATTCATGACAAAGGTAATTGTAAACGAGCCTGGTCTGCCTGATGCTTTGAAAACTACGTTGGGTTATGTCATACTAGGTGATGCTCCCGCAGTCGATGCTTCCTATTCGGCAGCTGGGTGTTTTACTTCTGTCGATGTAGGAAATTTGATGCAAAAATTTTGGGAAATTGAAGATTTAGATGGAGGAGTGATTCATAGTCCAGAAGACAGAAATGCTGAAGAGATGTTCAAAAATACTGTCAATCGCTTAGAAGACGGGCGGTATGAAGTAGCACTTCCATTTAAATTGGACCCAAGCAATTATTTAGGCGATTCCTACAAGATGGCTGAACGCAGGTTTTTATCGCTGGAAAGAAAATTTCGCTTACAACCTGAATTGAAAACAGCTTACGATGAAGTGATTCGTGAACATATTGATAAAAGTTACTTATCTGAGGTTCCGAACGATAAGTCAAATGATGCTTATCATATACCTTCTCATGCAATTGTCCGTAATGACAGGACTACTACAAAGGTTAGAGTGGTTCTAGATGCTAGTGCGCAGACCACAAGCGGTTTATCATTAAATGATATTCTGCACGCAGGACCAAGTCTTCAAGCCGATTTGTTCTGCATTTTACTCAACCTACGATTGTTTTCCGTAGCTATCACGTCTGATGTACGTCAAATGTATCTGTGTATTGACGTACGGGGGGAGGATCGTCCTTATCAGCGTATACTTTATAGGTTTAGCCCTGAGGAAAGTATTAGAGTGTTTCAGTATAATAGGGTAGCTTTCGGTCTACGCAGCAGTCCTTTTCTGGCACTGCGAACTGTCAAACAGTTAGTAGCCGACGAAGGTGACAAATACCCACTTGCAAAAGATATTGCATCTCGTGATATTTATATGGATGATGTAGCCAGTTCAGTTATTGACGAAGAGCAGGCTGTGCTTGCGACTAAACAACAGCATGAATTGTTCTTGAAAGGCGGTTTCCAGCTAGCTAAGTGGTCTTCAAATTCTGCAGCTGTTCTAAAGGAAATACCGGAAGAACTACATCTGTCCCAAAGTGTCACCTTCGATGATGATACAACATTGAAGATATTAGGTCTTCGTTGGTGAAGACACCAGGATTGGTGAAGACGTATTTAGGTTCCAGGTTAGCCCTGACGATCGACCGTGTAATAAAAGAAACATTCTGTCGTCAGTAGCTCGACTATTCGATGTTCTGGGCCTGGTTGCCCCTGTTACCGTATTCGCCAAGCTTCTTATAAAGGAGTTATGGTTGTTGAAAATGGACTGGAAAGAACCGCCGCCTGATCATATCGTGCGTCAGTGGCAACAGTTCCAAAGTGAACTACCGCTACTTTCTAACATGAGTATCCCACGACATATTGGTGTTATTGAAAATTGCTCATTAACTATCGTCGGTTTTGCGGATGCAAGTGAAAAGGCATACGGTGGAGTAGTTTACGCCTACGTAACCATTCCTAATGATGACCGAGGTCTCATTAATTTAATTTGTGCCAAGTCAAAGGTAGCGCCTGTAAAGGTTGTCAGCCTAGCAAGGTTGGAATTATGCGCAGCATTGCTATTGTCGCAGCTCATGAAAAGGGTTATTGATACCTACTCATCGAGATACCCAATTGACTCTGTATTGGCATTTTCGGATTCAACAGTAACACTTTGTTGGATTCATTCGTCGCCCCATCGATGGCAAACCTTCGTAGCCAATCGAGTTACCAAGATCCAAGAGAACTTGTCAAGTGATCACTTTCATCACATCAAAGGTACAGAAAATCCTAGCGACTGCTTGTCTAGAGGCTTAACTCCAAATCAACTGGTGAACCATCCACTATGGCTATCGGGCCCTCCATGGATGAAGCTTTCAAAAACTGAATGGCCGATTCAAGCATTCGTACCGGACGAAGTTATCGCTCCTGAAGAAAAAACGGTTTCTTTATTTACATTTGACAATTCGAAAGACAACATAATTTACGACTTGTCGAAACGGTTCTCGTCATGGACACGGTATGTACGCACAGTTGTTTATGTATTGAAATTTATTAAAAAAATTGCCTTTAGGTCCTATTAATGCTGATGACATAATAGCAGCCGAATTAGAGATTGTACAAGCTCTGCAAATGGTTTATTTCGGTCAACATATTTCAGACATGAACCTAAAGAAAGGTTTTACAAAGAGTTTAGCAAATCTGAAGCCATTTATTGATGATGGCATCCTTCGCGTTGGAGGACGTCTGAGTAATTCCAGTGAAGATTACGATTATAAACACCCCGTGTTATTGCCACGTCGTGATCATATCATTAATCTGCTGATCGATCATTATCATCGACGCAATTTACATGCAGGACCTGAAACTCTTATATCTATTCTTCGACATCGATTCTGGATCATATCCGCTAGATGTATTATTCGGCATCGGATTCACTTATGCAATTACTGCTTCCGGATTAAGCCAAAAGCTAACTACCCAATGATGGCAGATTTACCAGCATGTAGGGTAAATCAAGTTGAAAAGGCTTTTATTCATACTGGGTGTGATTACGCTGGCCCATGGTATTGTACCCCTGTTCGACGAAGAGGAGCAAAGAGTCAAAAGGTGTATTTGTGCTTATTCACATGTCTCACAACGAGAGCAATTCATTTGGAACTTGCGACCGATTTAAGTACGGCAAGTTTTATGTCAGCATTTAAGCGGTTTTTATCCAGACGTGGTCCTGTAAAATATATGTACAGTGATAATGGAACTAACTTTCAGGGAGCCAATACGTATTTGAAGGAGCTTCATGACTTCCTCGCTAATGAATATCGTGATGCTTGGGAGAATGAACTATCCGCCAATCAAATAATTTGGCGATTTATCCCTCCTAGTGCTCCCCATTTTGGAGGATGCTGGGAAAGTAATGTCAAATGTGTCAAGTCTCATTTGTTTCGTACAATAGGTAAACAAATATTGTCATTTGAGGAATTAATGACAGTTTTAAGTCAAATTGAGGCTTTATTAAACTCGCGACCTTTATCCGTTCTAAGCTCTGATCCAGCTGAACCTTCTGCATTGACTCCAGCTCATTTTCTTAATGTTACTCCATTAACATATCTTCCAGCTGCGTCTGTTGCGGAGGTAACATCTGATCATCTTTTGCAAAGATATCAATTATTAGATCGTTTGACTCAATCGTTTTGGAAGAGGTGGCGCGATGAATACTTGCACACGTTGCAAACTAGGCAAAAATGGAATACTCCTTCTCAACCTGTTAAGGAAGGAACAGTTGTAGTCATCCTTCAAGAGAACGTTATGCCTCTACATTGGCCGTTAGGTCTTATAACGGAACTAATTGCAGGCAAAGATGGTATTGCTAGAGTTGCTTTAGTTAAAACAAAATCTGGCATACTTAAACGACCTTTAGTCAAATTATGTCCTTTGCCTTCGCAATGATTATATTTATTAGTTTTGTCTTATGTTATATAGGCCTAAATATAGTTATGTTATTTTAGTTTTCTCTGAGCAATAAGGATGCTATTTTGTGATAAATAATTTATTTGTGTTAACTATTTCGAAAGCTATTTCTTTCAAGGCCGGGGGAATGGTTTCGCAACTATGTAAAAACATTAAATACTTAAATGTGTCTCTACCTCCTTGTCGGGTTATCATTATTGGCCGGCAAGAAGAAAAGAAAATTATATATGTCATTCATCGACCGAAAACTCTAATGTCACAAATTTAATGAAGAGAAGCACATGCATGTAAAATATAAATAGAAATTCTTAATATTTAAACTACTTCAAGAAACCTATAATAAGTGCCGCTACCGTCTAGCTACAATGTTCACTCGATAAGGAAAAAAGGAACCAGTACATAATTATAATTGGTAAGTTGCAACCCCAGCTGACATTTCATTATATCGACATTTCTAATCACTAGTGATTGTCTTTTGATCATCGTTGACGTTTTGTTTGTTTTACTTGGTCTGTGGTTTGTTTACATGATAAGACAAGTAAGGATGAATACACTGTATCTTATACTCACGGGGGTTTTCTATTAAAATTACACATAAAATTTATTATCACATTGTTGAGAAACTTGACATCAAAAAATCCTTTTAAAAATTTGCCTCCGTATGAAACGCCCTAAAGCAATTTCTCTTTGTCGTAAGGCACAGATATATATTACAACCTAAGCACATGACAGAAGTCTTCTTCTTGCATCCGTTGTTCCTGCAGCGGCGTTGTATTGTTACCATATCTGGAAGGTGGTCTGTACCATGCACACGTCGAGCTTTTGATGGGATCGGCTCAATCGGTAGCCTACCCCGTTTGTGGACTTGATTGTTGTTATCGTCAGTTATAGGTTCAGTCTCATTTAAACCACTCTCTATATAATACTCTCCTAATAAACGTTTGAATTCTCTCATCTGCAATATTTTATGACGAGGCACATTTAACAGTTTCATCTCCTTTTTGTATTTTATCCAAGAGTTACTTACTGCCAAATCCACAAAGTGAAGTATAAATCTTATTGTCCACTTGTTTGTCCTCATTCGCGCTGGACATACTGCTAACATTCTATCAGTAAGGTCCACTCCCCCCATGTGAGAGTTATACTCTTTTACCACATCAGGCCTCGGCACTTGAACGTATTGCCGAAGTTTCCTGTCATAACGTCGGCATTGATCAACATTTTCAGCAGCATACTGAGACGACAAAAACAGTATAGGCTTGTTATCAAACCATTTAGTTATCGCAAACTCGCCATTTGAGTTCACCAAAACGTCATGACTACCACGACCTTCTCGGGCCAACTCTTTGTCGTTTTGCAGATCTGACTTAACATCCATTGGTATGCGGTTTTTCATAATAGTTCCGACGAACTTAAATCCCTCGTCATGAAGTAATTCTGCCAATCGCATTGTTGTGAAAAATCGATCAAAAAACAGTACATGCCCCTGAACAAGAGTTCTGGTTAAAGTAAGGACAACTTCTTCAGCTAAACTGTTTCCTGTGGAAGGTAGCATTTTCCTGCCCTGATATACCTCAATATCGCACACTAAGCCATTTGAGTTAGCAAGAACAAAAGCTTTGATACCAGTAGGGTTGGGTTTGCCGGGGCAATATTGTCTGATAGGGCAGGCTCCGGTAAAAGGGATTATCATTTCGTCTATTGAAATTTTTTGGTCTCTCTCTTGTTTATGGCATCCTTGTAGAACTCGGGTTATTATAGGCCTTACCTTCCAAAGCAGGTCAGCGGCTCTCGTTTGAGGATCGATGTCGTTGTCAAATACTAGTTTTAAGGACTGACTTAGTTGGAAAAACCGATCTCGTGTCATAGCATTTGAAATTAGAGTCACTACCCACTTTTGGCTCCAGTACATTCGAATGTTAGGATAATTAATGCACACCATAAGCATCACTATACCAAAGAATGTTCTACATTCGGTTTTTGTGAAGTTCAGAGACTTTCCTCGTGTATGGACAGCTGTTTGATTGGTTTTCTCTACAATCAATTGAAAAAGGTCGTCGTCAAGGTATTCGTGCAAATATTCTAAAAGGTCACTGGAACAGATATTTGATGGACGATAACTTGGCTGGGATAGGTGCGGTAAATTCGGTAAGAAACTATTACGTTTCCAATCACTAGCAGTATTAGAGTATCTTTGCCCCACAGCACCACGTACTCTAACCAGACCCAAACGACGTGCACCTCCTCTAGTGCGAGCTCTGCGAGTGCAAGGACTTCCTCTTACCCGCGGGCGACTTCGATCCAGCTGAACCTGCTCTTCGTTGGCCTCACTATCAGCCTCCTCCTCTGATGAACTTGAAGGCTCGCCCTCCGATAAGAACATAGTAGGCTCCATGTAGTCGGGATCTTCATCTGCAGATTCGTCTTCAAAGTCCGAGTTATTGAGAATCAGACTTATGTCTTCTTGCCGTAAAGCTAAAATACACAATATTTTTTTAGTAAAAAGAACCGATTTCAAGTAACCAATTTGATACTCCTTTTTAAAAGTCAGTTTAAGTACTAAAACCTCCAAAACATACGGGTAAAAACAATTCAAACAATTAAAAACAAATCACTACTATACAATAATAATGTAAATACCGGACATAAACCGAGAGTCCGCTAGGACGCCAAAAACATGGTACAGATGTAGTGAGAAATGACTTGCCTTCGGAAACGTTCGTCAACGTCATGCTGTTTCAGTCTTTCTCACTGAGACTGACAGTAATAGCTGTCATGCTACTTCAGTCAGACTCGGTGATACTGCCTGAAACAGCATGTGTTTACGAACGTTTCCGAAGGCAAGTAATTTATCACTACACCTGTAATCTATAGTACAGGATGTTTTTTTTTCGACCGTTCAAATTTTCACAATGGATTTGTTAGCTGAAAATAAGATGTACGTGATTTTTCTTTTAGTATATTTCAGTACTAATATTTTCCAAGAGAGCAGCTGAAACTTATCCTAAAAAAGCATGCGTTTGTGGACTCCGCGCTATCGCACGTGCGCGTGACCCGGCAGTGGCCGGCACCGACCGGGGGGGAGGGGCGATCTTCAATCCCGACTCCGCCTTCGCGTAGAGTCAAACTTTGAGATTTTTATTTCTAAAGTTCGCAGGTGTGTTTGTTGTCAAAACTTCTTTGCATTTAGGCGTATTTAAAAATTTGAATCAACTTATGTACAATAATAGGTCTAATCAAAATCTTCTTACCGTTAACAGTCTCAATCGCCTTATTTTCACATCGAATTACCTTCAATTTACACCTCAGCGTCAGACTCTTTAGAGTTCTGTCACTAACACATTCTTAGTAAACGTAGGCACTTATGTACATTTAATCAACTTCAAATTGCACTTTAATTGTACTTAAGCAAATGCTCAAAATGTAAACCGTGTTGCTCTAAACAGAGCCTTGCACGTTTTTGAACATTGTTTTTTAATTTATTTAGCACCACTACGTTATTTCTCACTTCGTCAAATGCTCTGTGTATTTCGTTTTTTAATTGTTCCAGGTTTTGAGCTTCTTCGACGTACACTCTGCGTTTTATTTCACCCCATAAAAAGAAATCGCAAGGTGTAATGTCCGGTGACCGTGCAGGCCATGGTACAGGACCTCCGCGTCCTATCCAGTGATCACCGTACTCGCCAGTTAGGTATTGGCGAACCGCGTTCGCGTAATGAGGGGGTGCGCCATCTTGTTGGAAATAAAAATTGGGATTGTTAATCATAGCGAGTGGCACGTCGTCAATCATATCAGCGACCACTGTTTGCAGCATGTTTAAATAGGCGCCGCCTGTCAAACGTCCCTCAATGAAGTAAGGTCCTAAAACCTTATCGCCTACAACGCCCGCCCAAACATTCGCACTAAATCGCATTTGATGGTGGGATACTTTAACCACGTGGGGATTTTGATGTGACCACCAGTGTTCATTGTGTTGGTTGTAAACCCCCACACGAGTAAACAGGGCCTCGTCAGTCCATACAATAATTGCGTTCGGGTGCGCAATCAGCCACTCACAGAAGATGCGGCGATACACGGCGTCTTGTTCGCTTAATGCCTGCACCTTTTGATAGTGAAAGGGGTGCAATCCAGCAGTGTTTAATAACTTCCAGACGAGGCAATGGTTAATATTAAACCTTCGTGCGGCATCTCGCGTACTCGCACAAGGGTTTCGATCAAAAAACTCGAAAATCTCGTCTTCCAATTCAATTGGCAATCTAATATGCCTGCCTTGTCCGTGGGCATGGAGGGGTGTAACAAATTGCCCAAAGTCCAAGAGCCGTTGGTTGACGCCTAGAATGGTTTCTCGATTCGGCAGTCGTGCGTTAGGTAGCCCAGTGTTCCGAAGACGAGGAAGGCTCTCTGCTTCGTAAAGTCTTTGAGCCTCGCGTACACTGCGACTTCTTACGTACACACACACCATTTCGTAGTATTCTCGGTTCGAGAACATCACACTTTATTGTTTTTACACAAATTGACCGAAAAACACCGAACTTTCGCGATCGCGGCATCACACGGTGCGAGAGATGCGAATAAGGAAGTAACGACCGTTCATGCGGAAGTGCGCACGCGACTGAATGCATTTTGCATTGTTTGTTTTGGTCGAGTTAGGAAAGGATAGGTGATAGCGCTCGCCCCGCCCCGCCTCCCGCGCGCACCCTGCTTGGCCTCCCCTGAGCGACTCAGCGCGTAGTTGTCCAGCCAGTGTCCATATTTTGTTAATTATTGAAGCGGACAGGATATTTATTTTTGAAAATTTTACCTATATTTTTTTTTTCAGAAATGGCATCTATTATTGATACCTAGTGCCTGGTGAACATTTGAACGGTCGAAAAAAAACACCCTGTATAAACAAAGTCCGAGAGGGCGTTATAACGGTCAAATTAATTTAACACGTAATTGTACTTCAAACATCATATTTAAAATAAAACTAGTAATTACATTATAATAAACATACAAAATACTCATTAAATACATAAAAAGACAAACAAAAACAAACAGGTTTATGCGAAAAAATCGGATTAAATTCACCTCCACCTGTCCTGCGCGATGTGACATCTTGCCGGACTTGAGACCTCGCACTGAACGGAATATTCGTGTTTACTGGGCGATAGCCTTTGCTAAAGAGAGATTAGTACATTACTACCGAGGCCGGGAAGTGACTGGTTGCCGGCCGAATATATGAAGATATTCCGGCCGGATAGTATTCGGACGGCAACCCGTCACTTCATGGCCGAGGTATGTATAATGCTTTTCTCAAACATGCAATGAAATGAAACAAAAAAAATTATCACCTTTCTAAGAAATTATAAGTCAACTACCTAAGTCTTTGAAACACAACAAAAGTCAAATACGACAGCGACACCTCATTTTTTTTTAAGATTGACCTGTTTGAAAGTTGCAAATTTTTTATTTAAAAAAGTGGTATTAGACGACGCGGTCGGTTGGGTCCAATTAATCGCATGCAGTGATCGGGGCCGACGGATCGCGCCGTATAATACTCCTTTTTAAATATTATTTTGAGTAGTTATTATACATTTATTTTAAATTATATAATTTAAATACCTAATTATAACTGCAAAAATTTGCCAATCATTTTTTTTTATACTAATATTACTTACAGGTAATTATTGGCTAAAAGCCAAGATGCCAGGTCACAACCCTATGTCAAATGAAAATTAAAAAAGAGGTACTTGCCGGCCTAGGCCGGCAACGAGCTACTTCCCGGCCACTTTTTTGGCACTTAACTACAACATTTCATTGCATGTTTGAGAAAAGGTATATTTTGGATCGGACGACAGTCATTGGTTCTCATAACCACGCCACTATCGCCTGATTTTAAGCGCGAAACATTTAGACCGTTGTAACGGACAATCGGCGTTCATGGATAACTTTAGTTTTTAGCGCTCGGCCTTTGCACATGTCATGATTTTGGCCGTTATAATGGACTCTAGGACTTTATGCATAAATTAATTTTTTAGCGCTCGGCTTTTACACATAACATGATTTTGGCCTTTGTAACGGACTCAGGGACTTAGGAGGTTAAAAAGGATTTAAAAAAATTGGATAGGATCCAATCTAAAGCTCTTAGAATAGTTACCGGTGCTATGAAATCATCTCCAATTAGAGCGCTTCAAGTAGAATGCGCTGACCCTCCGTTAAAAATTCGCCGACAGTATTTAGCGGACCGATATTTATTTCGTATTTCTCAGTTAGAGAATCACCCCCTCTTCCTTAAATTGCAGCTATTAAATGATCGTGTAGATAGATACTAACCGTTTATGGGTTGGTAAGCCAAAACCGAATCTCATTACTAGTTTAACCAGATTAAATCACATAGATGTGGATATACACAAATTTTCTAAACTTCCTATTTATACAGTTCCTTTTGCTGCCCTAACTTTGTTAACTGTTAACTGATTTCTGTTGAAATCATTTAACATTGGCGTAGAGTTAAATCAATTCAAAGTTTTTGGCAGCTGTAAGAAACAAATGGTCTGGATGGGATTTATTTTTCACTGATGCTTCCACAATTAATGATAGAAAGAAAGAAAGAAAGAAAAGAAAGAAAAACATTTATTTGTGACGCTTACAGAACAAACATAAACATAAACAAGACAACATAGGAAAATAAAAAATAAAAATTAAATAAAAGAAAGTAAGTGGTGTGTGCATCACAAAATGGACCCAACTCAGCATTTTGCCGACTAAGAAATCGGCGCTGGTCTTCCGTAGGGCCCATTCAGTGATGCCACGACAGATAACACAAAGAGTTACAAACATTAAACATTAAAACAAAACATTACTACATAACAACATAAAAAATAATTAAAATTACTATCCACATACACAAATATTAAACACTTTTTTATTTTTTCATTATCCATGAACGCGACCATATTACTGTCATCCGCCTCCGCCAATTGCAATAGCTGTCATCACTGACAGCAGCGACGAAGAAATGGCGAATCTCGGATATGGCCGGCTCACGGATAACGCACTAAAAATACACAAAAACACAAGAAGTACACGACAATTATACAACGGATAAAGTATACAAGAAAAAAAAAAAAATGCAGTATAACAGACGAAAAGGAGGTGTGGGATCCAACGTGGAAATGTGAAATAGGTACTTACCAACTACGTAATAACAAATGCGTGAACAGAATGATATACGAAAGCAGCTAGGACATAACATATAAGGTAAGGAAGAAGACAAAGAAGTTTATAATTATTATAATTTAACCCTACAAACATAGTTTGGTTGGTTGTGCATTTGTCCATGACAATTTGAAATCGATTCACAAATATCAGCTCCCATCAATTTCTTCTATTTTCTCAGGAGAATGCGTTGCTATATTAAAGGCAGCTAAATATATAATAGAGCACAAGGTGCCTAGATCAATATCATATCAACAGATAGTTTAAGCTCCATTCAGGCGATTACCTGTAACTCTATAAAAAAATTGTTCCAAATCCACGGTTGTTTGCATTATTAAAGAAGCCCTGTTTGCCTGTCATGTGTTAAATTTAGAAGTGCAGTTATCATGGATTCCGAGTCATAAGAGCATTCATGGTAATGAAATAGCTGACAGCGCTGCAAAGGATGCAGTTATAAATGGCAATAAATCTTCTTTCAAATGTTTCAGTAGCGATTTAGATGTAGTCTCCTCGACAAAACTGTACATTGATTGGTCTGATCTTTGGGAGACCAATAACACATTGCAATTCTTCCAATTCAGCAAAAAATTTACCGTAAGCCTTGGTTTTTCTAACTGAAATGCAAAAAGAAGATAACTAGCTGTTTAATCCGCCTTAGGCTGGGTCACGTGTGCTCTCCAGAGTTTTTATATAGAATAAAGGTCAAAGATCGATATTTTATATAGAATAAACGTCTTGTCAACGCGGGTATGAGTCTGGCTCTGTTGATCACTTGTTTTTCGAATGTCCTTTAAACCGTGTTTGCTTATATGACTTATTATATAATCTCAAAAATTTCAAAATTGATCTTCCCTGTAATTTAAAGAGTCTATTAGCTTACTCTGATTTTAATGTATTGAAAATGTTAGCTTATTTTCTCGATAAAAAATATGTAAGTATATGATAGTATGTATATTTTCTTATAACTGTATAGTCCGGGAGCTAAACTTTAACTTGTTCGAGAAAATTACATTAAATCCTACAGTATATTTATTTCAGGAATATGATAAAACATCGTTTTGTGAATATATGAATCTAATTATCCCTGATAAATGTGTGGAGGTTTTTTCATAAAATCAATATTAAGATTTAATTGTTTAATAAAAAGGAACAATAAATCCTTCAGTAGGGATTTATTATCCGAGGGGCCTAACTGAATATTTAAGACAATATTTTAAAAAGTCACCACTGAATAATCGTAGATAAAGTCAGAAAAAATAAAATTATTTTTAAAATTCATAACAGTCAAACAGAAATTAAACAAATGGTGATTTTTTACTATAATGACCCGACAATTATTATACTCATCCAAAGAAAAAATTACGTCAGTGACTCAATGCTAACTATTTTTTTTACAGTTTTAACTGATTTACATGCAGGCGCATTAATTCTACATTTTATTTTTTTAATGTACCTCTTGGCAATAATTAGTTGTGGCACAATACCAAAAAAATCCCCTATGTATTTCCTACAATTTTCGAAATGGTTATTGTTAAAATAAATCGGAGCGGCGCTGACGTCATAAATGCGCGGCCGGCCGCAGGGCAGCGGATAAACGTAGGTGGGGTACTATGTAGACAGGACGGTGCGTCAAATTACAGAAGGAATTTCGTAGGAAGGAAGTAGAAACGTCCTAAATAAAAATTAGTAGTAAAATAAATAGGTATTAAGCAGTTTTTGAACTGACGATTAAAAATGTAGGCACCTATACAACTTGTAACCTATTAGGGGCCTGTATTTAATTCCCGACGCAAAATGAGGTGTTACAATAATTCAAAAATGTATACAGGGTGTGGCCTGTAATAAGAGCAATAAATAAAAACATAGACCCTTTAACTAATCAGTAATTAACTCCAAATGGTTTTAATTAATTAAAATCAAAAATAAATTTTCTATTTTTTTCTAACAAAGTTAATCGACCCAGCAATGTACTGCAGACATTATGTGTCCAGTCGAACATTTGACATTGACATTTAGGTACTATCGGTTTCGCGTATTATTGAATCTAAATCAATCAGTATTGCTTATTAAACATACCTATCTACTTATTGATTACTTTGTCACTTTTTCCACAACAGATCACAAGCTCAATTATCAGGTGTGAACTGACGAAATAACTAAATTAGTAAAACGCCATAAAGTGACTTCAAAACAATTTATTAAGTAAACGGTTACAACAGAAATAGTGCACTTATCACATATCTCACCGGGTGAACTCTTAACCACTCAACTTGCACTTAAATTAATTGAATTTGTAGACATAGGCACGACTACGATGATGTTGACGATACGATCTGCTTCTTTATTTGACTCCACTCTGACACGACATAACACGTACTCAACGTACTGAGAACAGGATCTTGTCGAAACTAAGTAAGAATTTCACTGTTAATCTGGTTGGAAGTGAAAACGCACAGGTCACAGTCAGAACTGCATTTGGTATACGTTGCTTTGAGATGACAACAACAGTGCTTGGTTCTATTATCAACTCAGATAATATTCGTTGACAAGTCGTTTACACAATGATTGGCTTACTTTTCTTATTCTGCTTCGTGTGCATCGCAATTCGCAATTTTATAATTTATTTTATTATTTTTGGTAATGTTTTGATATAACAACTTGACGTAAATTGTCATTATGTTGTAATAGTAGAGAAAGTGACTTCACATAAAAAAGTTCGAATTTACAACTGCATGGTCTATGGCTTCGAATGCAAAGATACCACTACTAAATTGTGCACTAAAGAGTAAAACAAAAACAGTCTTCGTGAGATGACTCCTGTCAGAATTGTGTCCCTTTCTATTGAAATGACCATGGCCAAACAAAACACGGGACAAATGGCTTATAAAACGATTGTGTTAATATCCGGGGGCTTAGCATATCTTGTGTGTGACTGAAACACTCGGCTTTCTCGTGGCTACCCGTCCCTATTGGACTATATTGATTAAAAAGAGACGAAAAAAGAAAAGGACAGGCCGAGTGATGTTGTCATTGTCAAACAGAAGGTATAGTCGCGAACCGGGATTGTTGAGTCACTTGTTACAGTTCATAAATTAGTCGGTACACAGTACTGATCGGGATCGATTCGTTATTAACGACTTTTGCCGAAATCTGTTCACCAATGACGTAGACGTTACTATGGTTAAATAATAACAAAACTCAGTTAGCCAATGGCCGAGTCCGCGAATTCAACGGATGCTGATGTTGCTGTGGTTACATTACAACAAAACTTGATTCGTTATCAACGACTTTTGCCGAACTATGTTCAACAACGATGCGGACGTTGCTATGGTTACATACATTATAACAAAACTCGGGTGGCCAATGACCGATCCCGCGAGTTACACGGATGCTGACGTCGCTATGGCTACTTCAAAACAAAGCTTGATTAACCAATGACCGATCACGGTTTTACCGGAAACTGATGTTTTTATGGTGACCTTATAACTGTCCTGTCTTAGGTAAAGCAAAGGGACTGCTATAAATATGCCATGTGCGGCTTAGCAAATCTTGTGTTAGACAGCAACTGGCAGATACCCACCTCTTTTCGATTGTAATGATTAAAAAGTTTTCTACCATTTCTTCTAGTCTAAAAGTTTGTTTTAGGTATCCGACAAGACGTTAGACAAGGACACCCTAGCAGCAGTAAACTTCTCGCCAGGACCGTTCCTAGCTTATAAAGAAATATCTACTCTAGGACCTAGTGTTGAAATAAGTCTCATTTTTGCTAAATTATGTTTTTTGGTACACAATCTAGTAGGTATAACATATTTGTTAGAAATCAAATAAAAATCAAAACCTCTACAGTACAAAACAGTCGTTGGTGGGTCTAGCACATCTTGTGTTTGATAGTCACTCACGGCCTTCTCGCGGCTTTTTTAATCAATACAATCAAAACGAGACGAGTAGCCGCGACAATTTCGCGAGGGGCAATCAAACCCAAGATGTGCTAGGTTCGCTGTCTTTTTCGAGGTGTCATTGTAAACTTCCGATGATAAAGTAAAAACCTCTTTGTTGCTAGGCCATCTAATTTGTTTACTGGTGCGTCTTTCTGCTTACTGCCTTGGGGTATTATTTGTGCTATTTGACTATACGTTGAATTTTTAGACTCGGGCAGAACTGTATTCAGCAATGAGTGAGTTGACAATTCAGGCAGTTCCGTTTCAGCGATTGTCTGCCTTGTAGATGATAATTCCCCAGGCTCATCATTGCTACTTTCCGATTTTTCCTGATATCTGCCTTTACGCCTCTTGTTGCTCTTGGGACTTGGTTTAGATGGAACTTTAATTTTCCGCAGATCCTCGATTGTTTTGAGTTGCTCGGCCACTTTCTCTTCATATTCCCTGACCTTATTCTCCAAATATGACATTCCTGTAATTTGTGCTTTGAGCTCTTCTATTTGGAGTCGCAAGTCAGCAAAGGCAGAAACTTCCTTTCTCAATTCTCGGATTTCCCGTACTAACGCTGAGATTTCCATGTTTTCAGCATTTTTCGCATTAATATTGCATTCCTCCAGCGGAAAACGGGACCCTCGAAAACGCGTGATAGTATCCTTTGCAGTGTAACTAGTATTTAAGCTAGTATTGATGCTGCAGATTGAGTCTCGGTCACGAATAGGGGTATGGCTATTGTCACCTTTTGGTAGCGAAGATTTGCAGCCAGGACATAGCCACTTATTTTTGTACTCCTGTGTCAGCTGATCGAACACTGCACATGAAAGCTGAAGACACTCAAGGTCATACAACAAAGTGCACCTGGAGCACGTCATATAATAATGCGCTGGCAGTTCCTTACCACAACCACTGCAAATGCTTGCCATTGTTATTATTAGATTAGGTTTCTTTTCAAGTCTGAAAGTATTCTATTCGAAACAGATATTAGTGTCCTTAACGGAAGACACAAGCACTAATCGAATTAATAGCTGTTTTCATAAACGCGGCTTAAAATGAACGCAGCCGTACGTGCGGTGTGCAATTATTACACTAGCAACACCGAACAGGTAACTCCGCCTCCTGTCAGTGGTAGCTCCAATCCAGCGTTGTGAGGTTATAATTATCCCGTTATTTATTTGTAGAATTCCGTTGTATTTCCTTTGAATATGAATTTTATTTTCAAAACACAGAAGAAAACGGTTATTCAGATTTCTCACCGAGTGTTTTAGCTTCCTGTGCGCACCAATTGGATGAATATAGTGATGAATCCAGCGTGAGTATTTTAGTGCACTTTATCACTTATTAGTCTTCGTAAAAGATACTTTGGAATTAGTTATAAAGCAAAAACGTCGGAGCTCTTGCTAACTTGTGTTTACTTGGCGCGAGTTGCCAGTATTGCGTAATTGCGTATAGTCCAAAGATTCATCGCTTAAATTTAAAGCTCCTATTATTGGCCACACCCTGTATATATAACTATACCTCTCTCTTTCACGCACAGCGCACGGCATCGCCGCACACGTATCGTAGGCACATGCGCGGGAAGGCGGGATTTAAAAAATATTCGTTTTAAGATTTTATAGCTGTTAATGTCGATTGCTCGTAAAGCACTTAATATATTTCAAATATTTTATTTTTATTTTGCGTGTTAATAAACATATTATCTAAGAAATAGATCATCGTGGCTGTACGTTTTCATTGAAACGTCTTATAAACAAAATAAAATAATAAAAGTGAAAAAAAAATAGATGCAACTGTGTCACCGCGGAGAAAAGTTACTAAGACGTTTATATCTTTATTTTGGTCCAATGACCAAATTTTCGAATTGCGCAAGATTTTGTAAGTTATATTTTTTATCAAATTAGGAAAAAAAAATTAAGGTATAGTTTTTTTTGTATAAGCTTTACGAAAAAACTGGGGATTTTTTTTTCCTTAGTTATAAATCATCTGAAACAATAGAATGAATGCATAATCTCGAGGGTAGAAATTATTGAACGTGCTGTTCCAATTATTGACCTTCAAGTCCTCGACTGGATGAGAAGCTCTCGCGCGGCACTGGGGATTATTGCATTGTGTGAATCTGTATACCCTAAATATTCATTAGGAAAAGCTTCCGAAACTGTAGGATTTAATGTGATCAAAAACTTTTCTTCCCCCGACTAGTAGTAATTATTACTGTATTATGTATATAAGTCTAAATTCAAAATCTGGGCTAAATTATAGGTGCACTCCACAGCTTTAAGTGTTGGCACTGAACATACTTGATATTGGCAAAGTGCCCTGGCAGCAGTAAGCCATAATCACAAAAAAAAAGAGTTTCTGTTTTTCTGGATGATATGAGTTGTCAATGTAATTAATTTAAATATATTTTAATACATTTTATTACGGTCAAACCGTATATTATTTTACCCTAAACTCAAGTAGTGTCGCTGCATTTTTGGTATGTTGTTTAGACACCATAGGACAGTGACACTAAAACCACATTTTGCAAGCAAAAAAAAGTTGTGCTAGCTACGTATTACGTGAAAAACTGTGAAATTTACGGTCATTTTTTGGTAAATGATTTTTATTAAAAAACCCTTACGTTTTTTGGTATCACATGTTATCAAACTTTTAAAGATTAATAAATTAACAACAAGTTGAGCTAACATGCTTTACCCTAGGTCTTATAGTTCCAGAGATTCGAGACTTGAAATAGTACTCTTTTTTATAAACTATATAAAATTGTGTGTTTTGCTAACGTTTTCAGCTTAATATCGCCTCACCTAATTATGCTACGAAAAACATACAATAATGACCTTATAGCGCACCTAATATTCTTTAATTTTAGAGTAAAATCAGTTCAGTAAACTTTGTAATTGAAAATAAAAACGCGAAATTCGAAAGGCAGGAGGCCCGTTATCTAAGTTTTTCATACAAATCGCAAGTCGTGTTGCAAAGCTGCAATTTTGGTATATTATATAGACCCTATAGGGATGTACGAAAATGCACATTACAAGAAAAACAAAATAATGATTTCGGCATAGGACTTAAAAAACGGAAAAAATTTCGGACTTTTTTTAGTTTTGAACGTTTAACTAAAAAACTATTATCTTTTTGATACTAATTGCTATAAAACTTAGAAAGAATATTAAATTTGAAACAATTTGAGCTACGTTGCATCACCGTAACTTATTAGTTATTTATGTGGCTGGCGCATAATAAGAGGCATTAAACATGAGTGTGGTTTTATGAAACGAGCCGTAGGCGAGCTTCATAATAAGATCACACGAGTGTTTAATGCCTAATTATGTACAGTCACATACATAACTTTATCTACATGCATATAATAAGTTTTCTACAATATGTTTATTTTTGTGGAAGCAAATTATTGGTCACGGTTGTAGCGGCGTCCCGGATTTCTGGTGGTGTTTCACACATTTCAACATCACTGTCTTCGTCGTCATAAATAATTTTTCAGTGTAAATATTTCACAACGAACTCGATAATATTTAACTTTCAAGTCAACAGTCCAAAAAAGTTGTATGTTTGAAACCACAGAGCACGGACCTCTTTAGTGTGTAACCTATAGGCAATCCTCCAACCTCCTTGTTTGAAACAATTCAAACAAAACAAATGACTGAACTGACATTAGTTTTTTTTTATTCATAAACCAGGTAAGGTCTTGAGTCGATATCGATTCTCAAATCGATTCTCAGTATTCGACATTTAGAAGAATGTATGGAATATGAATTTTAATGTGAATGAAATTACAAATCGATTAATTCGATAATCGAAGTTAAAGTGTGTTTTTTCTTTTTAACAGAATGTTCGTTTAATTGTCATTAAGATATCGGTTGCCGATATCGTAAAGTAAAAATTATGATACACCCACAGATACAGATTTCTTAAAGTAGGCTATTTGCTTACCGCCGCTAAACATATTGTAGACAACTTATGATATGGATGTAGATAAAAATATATTGAGATACGACATTTCAAACAGTGCCCTTTTATCACAAAATTTTAGGTTACGTTAAAGTTATTCAATAAATATTGGCAAAACGTTCGCACTAAGAAAAAAAAGTAATTGTAAATAATAACAATATTAAATTTGGAACAAGTTGAGCCGATAATAATTACTGTAAGTCCTATTGGAGGTATACGAGGCTTCAAAACAGGCATTTTTTTTTCTTAACTTAATGAAGAGCACATTTTAAATGTCGTATCTCAAAATCTATAGAACTTACAGTAATGCAAGGTAGCTCAAATCCTTTAAAATTTAATATTCTTTTGAAGTTTTGTAGCAAATTGTATCAAAAATGTAATAGTTTTTAATTAAACGTCAAAAACTAAAAGACGTCCAATTTTTTTTAGGTTTTTGACGTCCTATGCCGAAATTCTTTTTTTGTTTTACTTGTAATATGCATTTTTGTACTTCCCTGTAGGGCCTATATAATATACTAAAATTGCAGCCTTGCAACACGACTTGTGATTTGTATGAAAAACTTAGATAGCGGGCCTCCTGACTTTTGAATTTCGTGTTTTTATTTTCAATCATGAAGTTTGCTGACATGATTTTACGCTTAAATTAAAGAATATTAAGTGCGCTATAAGGTCATTATTGCATGTTTTCCGTAGCATAATTAGGTGAGGCGATATTAAGCCGAAAACATTAGCAAAACTCAAAATAAAGCTAGTTTACAAAAAAAGAGTACTTTTGGAAGTCTCGAATCTCTAAAACTATAAGACCTACGGTAATGTTTAATTGTTCAACTTGTTGAAAATTTATTAGTCTTTAAACGCTTCTTAAAATGTAATGTCAAAAAGCTTAAGATTTTTTTAAATAAAAATCAGAAACTAAAATAATGATTGCGAATTTCGCAGTTTTTCACGTACTACGTAGCACACCTTATTTTTGCTTGCCAAATGTGGTTTTATAGTGCCCTATGGTGTCTAAACAACATACCAAAAATAAAAAAATATCTTGGGACATCTTACACAAATCGACCTAGTCCCACGGTAAGCTCAATCAAGGCTTGTGATGTGGGTACCAGGCGACGATATATATAATAGATAGATACATATAGATACTTAAATACATACACAGCCATGACCAAGGAACAAACATTTGTGATAAATAAATACACAAAGAATGCCCTTGCCGGGATTCAAACCCGGAACCTCCAACTTCGTAGGCAGGGTCACTACCAACTAGGCTACGGAGGCTATCTCTAGCTAGCTAGCTAAATGCAGCTATACTGCATGCTTTGCGAGTTAAATGTAAAGTTTGACCGTACTATACAGCGTGTGTATTTGATACGGGCGAATATTTTAGTGGCGATTACTATCGGACCTAGGGAACCTATTTACATAAATTTATTTTACAAATTAAGGTATTTTTTTTCATACAAAATAATTGAGCCCGCAATGTGTTGCAACCACTGGTAGCCACATTACTTAAAGTAGACATAAGTATCTAAACGTCATACGAGTCTCATGTCAGTTGGCCGGCATACATTGCTGCTGGGTTGCACTTTAGAAAAATCATTACACCTAATCAACAACAAAATTTAACGAAATGGTTATCTTATACGACTCGTAGAATCAGATATTATAGCTGGATTAATTACTCGCCCGTATCAAATACCCACGCTGTATTTACTCAGTTAAAAATAAGTTTTGTTATTGATTCCGTTAAGTCCCACAAATGTCTACAGAAACGTGTTTTACCCATGATCCATAAGCATAAAGAAGGTATACTGTTTTGGCCCGACCTGGCATCCTGTCACTACGCTAAGAAAACCATAGTGTGGATGGAAGCAAACGGCGTTCAATTCGTGAAAAAAGATATGAATCCACCAAACTGCTCTGAAGTTCGTCCCATTGAGCGTCCCATTAGCTATAATGAAACAAAAGCTTAAGACAAAGTTCACAAGATCAAATTCAACTGACAGTTTAAAAAAAGATTGGGTAAGAGCTTCTAGAATGGTGTCAAAAACAGTTGTCTATTACATTTTTAAGTTAAAAATGGGTCAAAACAAACATGGGCGAAGTGACGCCACCTCGCGATCGACCTCTTGTCAATCGAGCTCCCGTTAAAAGTCTTGATTGTGTTTTTTGTGGATGCAGCAACCATGCAATATTTGAAATATCAGCCTTTTTAAAGGTTAATTTGCTGAGTAACCATAACTTTTACATATCTCCAAGTAACCGAGTATGCCCGGACAACGAACATGGAAACTGGCAATAGGTAGTCCATGCTCCAGAAAATATACTCGTACGAAGTTTAAGTGAAGAATTTGCAAATGATATCATATGTATATTCCGTTAAGCTCTACAAAATGTTGGATTTTACTGTGTCAACTATATTTAAGCTATTATAAGAATATTCTAGAGTGTTTATATTTTGTAAAGCTAGAAGTTTGCATTTTTAGCTACATTAGGTACAGGAAAACAATAAGAATTTACAAAAAGTTTTATCCATTCAACACAACACATTCAAAACGTAACCGTGACCTCAAACAAAATAATTGTCTTCTTGTATTTAATATTTTACATTAAATAAATACGTTTTCATCGTAATTTATCTAAGGCAGAAATAACCGTTATCTCGCCCGTAATAAGTTCCATCTGAACTTCTCTAATAAAGTCGTCGTTATCAGTTGCTAGGCTTGATCTCGACCTAAGTCGAGAATTATTTTTAAAGGTGGTTAATTTCTTTAATTCATTTAACAACTTCAGAATGTTCGTTGTTTTTTTATTCAGCTTTTTGTTAATTTTGCTGTGCCATGATTCACACACGTTATTTGTTCTTGTCTCTTGGCAAAAACGGGTCTCCCTCGAGATCCCTAACATCGTTTATCCTAAAATCACTTGCCCGAACTGTTTTGCACTAATGGGCATTAGCCCTATCGATCAGTTGCAATAACACTCATTTTCCATAATGTAATGATTGTCCTAAAACTCACTTGCCCAAATAATTTTTTACCATAACTGTTAAAACCCTAACGTTATTTTCCATATTCTTCGAAATCCCTAATAACGTTTCACCTCATGTCATTTAGCCTAAATGTTGTTGTCCTAAGAGACAGAAGCCCTAGCGATCAATAGCCATACCTCCTCCTCCTCCTTATGTCGTATTCCTCACTGCTGAGGGTCGTGACCTCCACGAATTAATCTTTGGACGATCGCTTTCCATTTGTTACGGTCTTCGGCAATGTGTAACGCATCATGGACTTTTGTTTTGGTGATGTCGCGGATTTGGTCTGTCCAGCGCATAGGGCTTCTTCCTCTCGGTCTCTTCCCTTGAACTTTCCCTGTAAGATCTGTTACATTACCATACCTAACGATATTTGATCATAATGTCGGTAATGGTTACACAATTTTTTTTTAAATTTTAGAGAGATATTGGCTCCTAAATAAAATTTGGGGGTGCTTGTCGTGTCGCATAACGTCGATTGTCCTAAAATTTTTTGGCCGAGAATGTATGGCATAATGTTACATGGCATACTACTTGTTTAGCCTACTTAATTTTGCGCATACACCTTTAAAATACCTACACCATATTTATTCTAATATTGATTACTCGAATGTCGAATGACCTAAAGCATAATAATCCTAATGTTCATTGTAATAAATATTGTTTTCCCTACTACTCGAACTGTAAATTTTCACTGCGTCTACTTTTTAACCGACTTCAAAAAGGAGGAGGTTAACAATTCGACGAAATCTTTTTTTTTTTGTTATGTATGTTCCCCGATTGCTCGAAGACGCGTGGACCGATTTGGAAAATTCTTTTTTTGTTTGAAAGGGTATACCTTCTAGTTGGTCCCATTGTCGTCGGGTCCAGATCTGATGATGGGATCCTGGAGAAATCGAGGGAACTCTTCAAATGTTGTAGGCACACATGACATTTTTCATTTATTTTTGAAAGCCTATCAAGTATTTGCGTCTAGTAATGAACGTCTTAAGTCGGTGAGCTGATGATGGAAGGTACAACTCCTTAGAGATTAGGAGTTGGGCAATAATTCTTTAAATATAACACGTTTCATGTTTTTTGGAAGCTATTCCAGTATTTGCCTTTAGGTGGTCATAGGCTCATATTGGTGAGCTGATGATGGAAGGTACAACTCCTTAACGATTAGGAGTTAGAGGATAATTCTTTAAATATAACATATTACATGTATTTTGGAAGCTATCCAAGTATTTGCCTTTAGGTGGTCATAGGCTCATATTGGTGAGCTGATGATGGAAGGTACAACTCCTTAGCGATTAGGAGTTGGGCAATAATTCTTTAAATACAACATATTTCGTGTTTTTTTAAAGCTATTCGAGTATTTGCCTTTAGGTGGTCATAGGCTCATGTTGGTGAGCTGATGATGAAAGGTACAACTCCTTAGCGATTAGGAGTTGGGCAATAATTCTTTAAATACAACATATTTCGTGTTTGTTTAAAGTTATTCGAGTATTTGCCTTTAGGTGGTCATAGGCTCATGTTGGTGAGCTGATGATGGAAGGTACAACTCCTTAACGATTAGGAGTTGGAGGATAATTCTCACTAAGCGGAATACTAACTCAAGTCATTAAAAGCCCCCGCCTACGGGGTCGGGCTTCTAACACTCTCGTTGGTAATACCGTACTTACCTCCCTGGATGCACAATGTACTGTTACTGAACCTATTTTATATTTATACTATACTAAAAAGCAAAAAATAAAATATTTTAAAAATAAAAATTAAACCGCCTTCAAAAAGCTGGAACTAAAAAGTGCAAAATAATTTTGGTTCCTACCACTTAGGATTTCCTACCCAAACCTTTAAACCTTTTACCCTATTCATTGAAATAAAATATGATTCCTAGGTACCCCACTGATCTCAGTGAAGTCGGTGCCAAGACACAGAACAACAATAACTAAATAATATTACGTATACACTTCATAATATTAATAATATTTTGATTTCATTTATAATATTTTGAAGGGTATTTCTTAACCCTAAAATATGAATGTGATCTAGCCTGTGGACGTATTTGTCTTGGCACCGACTTCACTGAGATCAGTGGGGTACCTAGGAATCATATTTTATTTCAATGAATAGGGTAAAAGGTTTAAAGGTTTGGGTAGGAAATCCTAAGTGGTAGGAACCAAAATTATTTTGCACTTTTTAGTTCCAGCTTTTTGAAGGCGGTTTAATTTTTATTTTTAAAATATTTTATCATGTCCGAAATTTCATTCAAAAAGGCATTTTAATAACAACATGCAAAACATTTGAACAACAGGGTGAATGGTTAAAAAAAATATTCAAGTAATAAACCAGGGTAAAACCGACGTGGATTGGTTAGGTTTCGAAACTAGGGCGGAGTGAATGGCGTAGTCTTTAAATACTTAAGTATTTTTAATCAATTGTTTACACATCCTCATACTTACAAAGCCAAAAAAGGGGGGACGGGGGGGCGAAGCCCCCCACCAGGGGGCTCGGGGGGCGAATCCCCCCGCATTAAAAAAGAAATAATCTGAACATCCCCTACCTTAACCTGGATAGGTTCGTTAGGTACCTTTTATCCCTTAGAGCGGAAATAGAAGCCCCGCGCAGCGGGGCTTCGTCGACCGGTTCCCAGTTCAAAATTGCTCACTTAAATTCTTTGGACAACAGGGCGAATTATTTAGTAATAGTTAAGTATAAGGAATAAAAAAATATTTTTAAAGCTAGTTAAAGGTAGGTAATCACTATTAGTACATTAAATAGTAGGAACATCACCATTATGCACAATAATTTTTCGATACATATACATTAGACACGAAAATCATTAGGACAAACAATATTTAGGAACAACCAAGTTAGGATTAACAATTTCGGCTTAGCAAAAATATGCGCAACAATGTTTATGCCATTCATTTTTCGGCGTAAAGATGTTAGGCGACTAATTTTTCGAAATAAAAACATTATGCCACCCGATATAGACCCAAAATTTGGTTTTGGATATCTTGGTAATTATAAAGTTAGACAAGTTGTCCATACAAAACATGCTTATTTTAGCGTCCTCTATACGAAAGCATAAAAAAATACGTGTTATAATGACAGCACCCCCATCAAAAAAATTCCCGCGCCCCCTTTGCTATACTCTGACCCGTCAGGTCAGCAGCTTACAGATATAGGATAAACTGCAGAGTTAGGAAATACGATTATTAGGATTATCGATCATTAGGCTTACTGACAATTATGATACATGACTATTATTGCATATAACGTTAGGATGAATAATTGATATGGAAAATGATAATTAGGATATAACGCATTAGGGAAAACAAAAATCATCCATACGATATTAGGAAAATTAAAAATATGGCATATGAGCTTTAGGACAAATGATCATTCGGACATAAAACGTTAGTGAATGTAAAAATAGGTCAAAAAACGTTAGGGATCCAGATATAGATCCGGCAAAAACACTTACGACCTCATGGATATCCCTAGACATCCATTGACTGGCCACATAGTGTAAGAACACTAGAATCTTTTTATTTGCTTTGCCACTGTACTGTAATTGTATTTCATCCCAGCCCCTAAGAAGATATTCATTGGGTAGTAGAGGTAACGCTGCACATAAACCCACTAACCTTTTTGCTGCCTTGTTTTTCTCTGCCCAAACTTTTCTTTTCCCTTTCGCCACGCCACATAGCTTGGGACCAGTGAAAATAGCAACCTACAACGGTAACAGCAGGAAAAACATCCTGACGAGCATTTAACGCAGCTAGTTCGAAATCGTAGTGGTATTTTTGCGGTTTCCAATCTGGAAATTGCGACTTTATTAAATGAAACAGGGTCACGTATCTTTTTTTTTTTTTTTTTTTTTTTTTTTTTTTTTTTTATGCTATAGGTGGCAAACGAACAGACGAATCGCCTGATGGAAAGCGATTAATGTTTCGCTACTTTTGTCGCTTAGCAATGCATATAATAACGGCTTAACATTGGTTGTTGTGTTTGTACCAACAAGGCTACCTAAAGTATGGATAACGCTTAACAAAACCTCTGCACTACTTAATCTAAACTAGCAGCGCCATTTGTAAACGGGTGAGAAATGTTGTTCATTTCAGCATAGTTGTAAACAAGTTCCAAGAATTCTAGTCTTGATAACCCGTAAAATAAACTGTCCATATGAAAGATGTATTCCAATAACTCAAGTTCCTGATTGGATATGAAGATTGTTGTATATCGTCCAAGTTTTGCTTCGTACGAATGTGACTTTAGTTTAGATGTCGTTGCAATGTTGCTCTTGGGATCTCAAATTTAGTAGCGCAGGCTAAGATATGTCTTTTTAATTCTTTTACTCCTTGCATAGCACTCCGCATCTGTGAGGATGCATGACGCTGAGTTACGCATGAGCTTTATATTACTGTAGGTTTTTTACCTTTCCATACAGTATAGGCACAGATCAGTATAGATAGCTAACGGAGGCATGGAACATGTCGCAGCGTTATGGCCTAGAGGTGTGCGCCGGCATAGAAATCGCCGGCGGCGGCGCGCCGCAAAATTTTGCCGGCGTGGCGCCGCCACGCCGGCGTCAAGGCCACACTGTTCACTTAGGTCGCGTCTTATAAAGTTACAATTTTGCTGTTTGCATCTCTTTCTAGCCAATATGTGCGTGCGTTAGAGAGGTAAACAGCGAAATTGTAAAATGTAAGTTTATAAAACGCGACCCTATACGTTCGGATGGATGAGAAGCTATTAAAAACCTAGATATAGTTTAGGACAAGTTTATTATTAAAAAATAAACTCGGAACAAAGTTATAAGTTGCATTTTATGCGGCAATTGTCATAATTATCGTGTACGGAAATTATTTTATTAACTCGCACTGGGTCGAGTCGTGGTATTTTGTCTACACATCAGTCACACACAGATTCCCAATACTACACATTCCCAATTGTACAGATTCCTAATACTACAGATAAGAGTTGATACTACAGATATTGTCAATACTATGCATTCCCGATTAATACACATTCCCAATAACCAATAATACGGATTTCGAATGCTTTACAACCTCTTTATAGTACCATCATCGCCCACACTGCTAATCAAACATCGGTGTATAATAGTGTATAATACACACGATTTTTTTTTATATCAAATCTATTTTTGCATCGCGCATGTCGGTATGTTTTGCTTTGTTTGACGTTATGACAGACACTTAAATTAATAGAATAAGTTAAAAGACAGTCATTAAACCTCCTATGGTGGCCTAACGTAGATAATGAAAAAACATCCATCTTCATCATCAGCCTATCGCAGTCCACTGCTGGACATAGGCCTCCCCAATTTCACGCCACCGTTTTTGATCTTTGGCTGTTCGCATCCAGCTCTTGACAGCCATCCTGCGCAAATTGTCGCTTGCCTTGCCTTGAGGGTGTCCTACACTACGCTTGCCGAGACCCGGTCTCCACTCAAGAACTCGTTTACCCTAACAGTTGTTGGTTCTACGGCTAATATGGCCAGCCTACTGCCACTTCAGCTTGCTAATACGGTGCGCTATGTCGAACACTTTGGTTCTCTGCCGGATAACCTCATTTCTCATTCGATCTCGCAAAGAGACGCCGAGCATAGCCCTTTCCATAGCTCACGGAGCGATCTTGAACTTGTGGACCAGCCGTACCGTCAGTGTCCACGTTTCGACTCCGTACGTCATGACGGGTAGGACGCACTCATTGAAGACTTTTGTTTGACACTGTGGGTCGACTATGTGAAGAATATAATATAATGAAAAAAACAAAGCTAATAATATCTTTAGGTTATAATCCTAAAAGTGGTTCAATAAGACCTAAATTACGACTTACGAGCAAGTGTGTTGACATTACAGTTGGGTTGGGAATCAGTAGACGTGAAATCTAGAGAATATATAATCTGTCGACATAGGAATTTGTAGGCATAATCTGTACTATCTCTAGAGTTAGGAATCAGTAATATTGAAAATTTGTAGACATGGGAAACCGTAATATGGGAATATTAAAGTGCTGGAATTCTACAAGTTTGTAAATCTGTACTGTAGTACTGGGAATGTGTAAACTTGGAATTAGAATCCTGTAAAAGGTACCTACAATTGAAAACAATTCTGCCCGAGTACTGTGTTTTTTTCGTAGGTACGTATAAACCTCCTTTAGGCCTGAAAATCTGCAATCCAGAAGTGCTGCGCAATCAATCTTTTCGGTCAGAGGGAACCGCTTGTCGAAATTCGCAAGGATATTATTGTTTAATGTCAATTTGATCAGCGTGGCGCGTAATTTAAATGATTTTATTCCACAAAATTTTTGTCGCGGCGTGGATTTTGAAAACCTCGGCGGCGGCGGCGGCGTGGGTCCCGCGGCGCGGCGCCGCCGCGCCGGCGTGGCGCACACCTCTATTATGGCCCATTGGCCTTTATAAGTGTGACAGATGCGCGCCCTATGAGCCAGTCGCAACTTACCCGCGACTACAGAATGAGCTCGGACATATCCGCAAAATGCCGAATTGTGCCGTTATTTCTTGTAAAAATAGGAGTGTAAATAAAAATTTCAAGGGCTATGGAGTCACGTACCACATGTAAGTATTGATTTTTTTTATTATTACTTGACAAAACTCTAAATATCTAACAACAAACCGCTGACATAAATGTCATAATGATTTTTCTTGGGCGTACCAATTGGTTGAACTATTCAGTGACAAATTGTATGTGCGTTTATCATAGACTGCTTAGAATAGCAAGCAAGTTGCAATTTGGTAAGCGACCGTGCAATGTATCGAATTGCTAGCGATATTCACAACCGTACTGTCATTTCTTAGTACGGCCGCTGCGAGCAGGCCGCGAACTAGAGGTACGACCGACCGTGCCGATGATTAAATAGGGTCGATAAATTGTTGATGTATTTGATCACATTAAATTTTTATTTCATATTTTGACCTTTGTATCAATATCTTATCCTTATAAAGGTAAAACAAAATAAATGGATTGTATCGCGTTTATTCATTATTTAGAGCCTCTTACAATAACCGTTGTCAAAAGTTGAAATTGTTTTATTTAAATATTGTAACCATCGCGGAAACGGAAGATAACATTATCTTTATTAAGGGTAAGCCCATATTTTACAGACAAACGGGTCTTAATCGCGCAAACTTACGTTTAATTATATCCTGACTTTTGGTCGCAGGCAGACTGGCGAGAGAATGTATCAACACCTTCGAGCTGCGCGGGTTTTTCGAACTACCCGCACTTGATCTTGATTTTCGTCACTTCTAGGCTAGGGTTGTTTACGCGATTAAGACCCGTTTGTCTGTAAAATATGAGTGATAATCGTGAAAGTTTAAATCAAGGGTAAACCCGTCTAAATAATTATTTGTTCATTTGATTCCAAGTAACAATTAAGAGAATGTCAAATATATGTTTATAAAGACTAGGCACATAGTTCAATGCGATATCTTAGTCTGTATTTATTTCTTATTGAATGATAGATCGATTTTAATATTTTTCTTAATATTCCCGCCTTATCAAATATCTACCGATAATAATTTATCGACGTAGCCTCCTCTCTAGTGCCGCGTCATACGAAGACACCGATACTCATTACGATTTCGCTTCGTTACAAATCTCTCTCTTTCATATATCTATGAGTATAGGGTATTTCACTTTTCAGTGCAGCCCACTGAAAAGTGAAATACCCTATACTGCATCAGTTTCGTATATAATTAGCGGTATTCACAGCTTCAACCCAAAAACTTGGTGGACTTCCGGCTTGACACATCATACACCGAGCCATCTCAATCAGTGTTCTATTTTTTCTCTCTGATACGCCATTTTGTTGTGGTGTATGTGATACCGTTAGTCTTCTTTTGATCCCTTCCTTTTTCAGAAAAATCATCAAATTCTTTATTCACGTACTCTTTCCGTTATCAGATTGCAAATTCTTTATTTTCTTTCCAGTCAACTTCTGTACGTATGATTTATATTCTTCAAATACTCCGAATACGTCAGATTTATTTGCAATAAAATAAACTTCACACCAACGAGATTTGTCGTCAATAAACGAGACGAAGTATCTTTTCTGTCCAAATGATGGGTGTCTCATAACCAGTGGTCGGATATCCCGGTGCAACACCAGGGGATACCAAGTAGAAAAGTTAATATGGATATGACCTAAATTCCCGGGTTTAGTTTGAAAAAAAAATAGATCTGATAGGTATACTTAAAAAGGCAGCTCAAATTGCGAACATAAACGAAATCTTTGGGCGTTTTCACAAACCGTTGTTCAAAACACTTTTTTTTAATTCGGACAAGTTTGGGCTTGTTCGACTCAGGAATCTCAGGATCACGAGCTCTTTTAATTCTGATAGGTGAAAAAAACTGTACCACAATTTTCGTACATTTTTAATTTCTTCCATTAAGCTATCGCCATACAAAGTCTATAAAAATGGGGCACTTGGCTTTCAGCCGTTTTGTATTATGTGAAATATTTTAAAGAGATTAATGACGTCGTGCGTAGTTTGAAATCCTCGGAAGCAGTTTCAATTAAAAAAGCTAAATGTATTTTACAGATGCCAAACATTCAACGAGATCTTTGTTTTATAAATGACAACTTTAAAATAATTGAAATTGCTTTAACCAGACTGGAGGGACGCAACATTACAATTGTTGAAGCCTTAGAAATTTTCGATGAAGTTAGAACAATTGTAAACTGGAGTTCAAGTTTGGCTACACAGATTAAATTAGAAGCAGTAATGGCACGAAATCCAGATTTGGATGACATTAAAGAATACGCAGACCAAATTTCAAATAATACCGCACCTGATGAAGTGTCTCTTTACAAATTTGCTCCACTGACATCCGTAGAAGTGGAAAGGACTTTTTCGGCGTACAAATGGATTTTAGATGTGAAAAGGAATCGATTGAAAATAGAGAATCTAGAGAAAATAATTATATGCTATTTTAACTTTATAGAACCTAGTAAGCCATAATTCTTTCATAAAATACATATATTTACTCTAATGTGTCTGCATAGGTGTGTCAAGTCTACATGTTTAAAAAGGTTTGATTTTATGTTACATACACGAGGATGTTTAATCCGTAACCAGGTATATTTTTTCTAACTTAGTAATTAATGACCTCAGGAAGACCATGTACCATTCAGTGGTTATTGGATACAATTTTTCTTTAACTTTAAATTAATAAAATTTTGAGGTATCTGCGGGAGACCTCACCTAAAATGTTTAATTTAGGCTGGGTATGGATATGGATATTGTTTTAATCCTGATCTCGGATTAAAATAACCGTGTGTTATATGATATTTCTGTTTTTTTACGCTCGCAATTTCTAGAAGAGGAACCTATTGTGCCTTAGTAAATAGCTCCTATTTTTAAAGCTAAACTCTTTTATTTCAGAATATTCATACCAAAAGGCTATTTGGTACTAAGGTCAATATTAAACAAAATGTATAACCTATCTTTTAAAATAATTGTCGAAATCGCATAATAATAAACGCTTGTATGTACATGCACTTATTTTGCGTTACAAAATATTACTAAACTTTACTGGATGTAATTTTGTGGAATCCCGTGGTATATCCATATTAGTATAATGTTTGAGGTCATTCACCCCTTGTTGCACCGGGATATCCGACCACTGCTCATAACATTGGACTGCACACATCTGTGTGTATTTTCTCTAATAAATCTGTTGTGCGATCTTCACTTCCTTTAGGAAATGGTTTACATGTCAGTTTTTGACTTATGCATATCTCACATTCTGACAATTTTTCACTGTCGTCAAATGTTAAACCGTGTACTAGATCATTCTTAGCCATAGCTTTTAAGTCACGTTTATTAATGTGGCCTAATCGCTCATGCCACACATCAATTGGTTTCTTCAGCACTTCCGCACTATAAACATTCTCTTGTCCCATTCTCACGTGATACAAATTCCTACACGGTCGGCCTTGATATGAATCATCAATCATAATTGCATCATCTTTTCGAAAATGCACTTCAAATCCATGGTCAGTTATCTTCGCTACTGATAAAAGACATAGAACACTTTCTAAATGTCTATTAGGCGTTCTTCACTACCTGTTTTAACTGGGATTCAAACTTTGCCCACCCCAATTATTTGCGTACTCTCATTATTTACCAAAGTTAGTTCATTTTCCTGTCGCGTAAATCCTTGCATTATGTGTTTGTCGTTGCACATATGCCCTGTGCATCCACTTTCGATACACCAAGTCGGATTTATCTGTTCACCCAAAATTGCCTCTTCGGTTGTACTCAGCATTGTCGTATATCTCTCTCGATCATCACGACGCTCTGCCTGCTGTTGTGCATTTTGTTTTGCCTTATTAGACAAATTTAGTTTTACATTTTCTGGCTATATGCCCTCGGCGTCCACAACGATAACAAGTTACTTTGTTCTTGTCGTTGTTCGCGAAATGTTCATGCACGATATTCTTCTGTAAGTTTTTCTTAGGAGCACGCTTGACGAACATAGCTCCCTGATCAGGTACAGTTGCGCCTTTTCTACTTATTACTTGTATAAAAACTTGATTGCTAAGTATTAAATAAAAAATAAATATCACTCATAACATATTTCTGCAGGTAACTAGAACTTTATAAGTAACGGTATTTGACCCCGCATTACTGACACATCAAGGAAACGAATTGTCCCATCCTCTTTGAAATCTCTCCCTAATGTAAAATTTATTCTGGGATGTATTTCAATAAGATAGGTTAATAACACATCAACATCTCTATCACGAACTACAGCAATATAACGTCATCCACATTTCGTAACCAGCGTCTCGGTCTATTCAGACATGTCTCGAAGGCCCTCAGTTTTGTTATTATATATTAATAATTGATCTAGAAGTCGTTCTGAACTCTCTGTTCGATTTTGTGATTCGGTCTAACGCAATTTCCTTTATTCGTGCTCTCTCAGAAAAGTGGGTGTAGCCAAAATGTTACATTATACTAGGGTTTCTAATATTATTTACTGAAAATAAAAAAATGGGATATTATATTAAAATAGTGTTTCAAATCTTACCTACTTCTAAAATTCAGAATTATCGTTAATTTTGGCCATAGCAAATGTGTCCTGTGGAAAATACCTACATGCAGTTTTGCGACATTGTTCCACTTAATTGGCCATAATTTCTAAAAAAAGATGTAAAAACATACAAAGCTTCCCAAATTAAGTAACAAATGTATACAAATAAATTTAGCATTAAGATACAATTACAATTTACATAAGTTTTTTTTTACTTGGTCAAACTCTGTCCAGATTTAATTCCACATACGTTAGGTAGTCGAGATATTCATTGACCACAACATCCGTTTCTAGAGCTTGACCTAGGTCGACGATGTCGTTGAGGAGGCTATTACGTTCTGAAGTTTTATTGATAGCTATCTCGGGCTTACAAGTTAAAGTATGTATATCGGTTAACGGAAAGCAATTTCCAATTGTAAAATGTTTTAATTCACCATGCACTAATATTTAATCTTTTAAACGCGGCTTTAAACTATATTGTAGTTGGGTTATAACTTGGGTTTATTATTTAAATCCTCCTTTGGCTCTTAATGAACTGAAAAAGATTCTAAATGATCTTGACTTAATTAATATGTGCACAAGAAGTTTTGGACGTTACTTTTAACGTTTTCGTTGTACAGAAACAGTAAAATCTGTATTGCGTCCAAAAAACTAAGAAAGCCCGTTTTTATATATGGGTTTCAAAATATTACAATTACCAAGTTGAGTGATTTTGTGTAATCGAACGTATTGTTTAAAACATTTCTAATATTTAAAAAGTTGTACTGGCTTAACGGTTTTTTGTAGCCATATGAATTTAAATTTCTGGAGTTAATAATGTCAAAAAGATCATACCATTTGCGAATGAAGTCTATTGTGGTCTCAGAATTTTGTATTTTTTACAGGTTTACTTCATCCTTACAAAATTCTATCGTATTTGCTACCGATTCGCTAAACAACAGCCACTTTTACTTTCATGTTTTGTTTTTCATAGCTGACATGAGCTGCTCTTACTTTATTTCCCAGATGATCCTCGGATCATCCTTCATCCTCTTAGAGCTCTACTAGAAATTGGATAAAATGCCAAGCTACGGTTTTTCCTTCTCCGTTAATTGAAAATGTTTTATCTCCAAGAGTGATCCTAGTAAGTTAGAGCATATGGGACGGATCTGGAAATATGGTAACTTTCGTTCCCTTATGTTCAAACACGCTATTTATATGTTCACCATCTAATTTGCAACTCAATACTCTGGCTACAGTAAAAATAGTTGGAGACTCTTCAAAAGTTACGTACCTCAAGCCTCCTCAGGGACAGTCAAGTTATTTTGCTCAGGGTTTTTTGATCGTGTTCAAAATTATTGGTCGAACCCGTAACTGTGCACCGTCCCATTGCACTTTCTTCCGTATAACCATTTCGTCAAAGCAAAGCCAGCACATCGAATCGCTTTTATTCTTGGACAAGTTTGCATTAAACGCTTCTGAGGAGGATCTGGGATCGCCATCGACGATTTTATACCATCATGCCAATGCGTGTATGGGGCAAACGTATCTTAAAATGTTGCCAAACAAAATGATATGCCCGAGGAATACTAAAGTGATTATAAACATTTTGAGCTATTCTATTTCAACGAATTGTCTTGTACTTCCAATAAAGAGAGTAAAAAATATACATATCTAATTAGTGATTTAATTAGTCCGTGGGCTAGTCGGTCTGAAATTAGAAAACGGTATAATTTGGGGGTACCAAGTGTCCTTTTTAGAGTAGTTAGACATATTCATAAGGATGTTAAAAAAGTATGATAGACATCTCAAAGTGGTAGCTAATAGGCATACGGGCTATTTCAAGATTTCCGTTGTATGACAGGTATGGTATGGTTAAAATTAGGAGGTACAAATTTTCCTTTTCACGGCTGTTAGATAAGCTTATAAAAACGTCAAAAATGCAAGATTGCCATTTATAAGTGCTACCTAACAAAAATGGGGGCCAATCAAAGATGGTGGATCTCAAGTTTTACAAAATCAAGTATATCTCGAGAACTATTAAATATATCTAATTACTCTCTTGAACAAAATTAAAGGCATATCTGTAAGCTTCATATTTTGCATATTGCTAAAACCAACCAATAATTAATTATGACCTTTATGAAAATTTCGTGATTTTGTTTTTTTTCGTGTCGTGTTTTTACATAGTAGTCATGACGCTAGAAAAATTAAATATTTTTTTAAAGATAGTGTATTTAATAAGGTTTAATTTGATGTGTATAACTTGTTGGCGGTATTAAAAAAAAGACCCATAAAAAATATTTAAATGAATTGTAGTCATAATCCACCGTATACTTAGTGATTTAAGAGGCGATGGAAGTGCCACTCGTAAATAATAGTGCTTATTTCAAATAACCAAGATTGAAAAATATAAAAAACTTAACTTCCAGCCTGGTATCTTGATAGTATACCAGGTACGAATTCATAACAATAATTTTGTTTTTATTTTTACACTAATTTGTTACGGCTTAAAAAAATTGTACATTTTTCAATGATTAAAAAATGATAAGTTATTGATAACTTTTAATTCAAGTAAATGAACCCATAATAATGAAAAATACATGAACAAAAAATTACAAAAAAAAGTTTTTTTAAAAATTACAATATGGAAATGATTGTTGATCAGCTTATTAATGCACCATTTAAATTTTCGCTCCGGTTGTAGGCCACACACTGTATAATGCAATTTAAAAGAATCGTAAACCAAATGACTGTAAAGATATTACGTATTGTCTTTTTCTTTTGTTAAAATATCATTGGTGCTAAATGTAATATGACATTGATGAAACTAATATCGTTTATGTCAATTAAATTCAAGTAGATGAGGTAGTAAAAATATTAAAATACTGATAGCATCAGAAACGAAATATTGATTTATAAAAAATATATGTAGCCTGGATAATAGGTATATCATGCAATCATGCCATAAGTTCGTGACAATATCTGTTCTTGAATATGGTCACAAAAAGGATAGACAGATTGCTGCGTCGGACAATGTACATGGACATAACCCACCTATAAACTCGGACCACGAACCTCGTGAAGTCCGAGGACAAGAAAAAACCAGTACCCATGTGGCGAACAAAGCCAGAAGTTGAATCCGCGATCATTGTATCAAACGGATCTTATAGCTAAGTCTAGACCAACTTAAGAGGGCCTGGCCTCCCGCTATATAACTGGACCATGGTGGACATGTGGCATAGTCGGACCGTCCTTCGTTCTACAGGCACTCTGCTACCGGCGGTATTCTACGTTAGGAATTTTATAATAGGTGCTTCTTATATTTTTGGGCAAGCATAAGACTTAACACAACTTAGAAAGATACTCCTGCCCATTCACTGGTTAAGGACATGTAATGAACCTATTGATTATCACAGAAATTAAATAAGCGACCCGGTGATGTCTTTTCTAATTAGTGTAATATCATATTTACGAAGCATGTGGCGGATTTTATCATTGATTGTAGTGTGGCTAAGCCTCTGGCGGATCAATTATAGTATCTACCTGACGAAGCCTGCGAATTGGATTTAAAAATTATGTAATTTATTTCGTTAAATAACCAGATATCTATTTAATTAAAATAAGTGTCAAGCTAACCAATATTTCGTAAAAAACCACAAAAATAATTTGTCGCATGAATCTCATAAATATTTTGCTTACCTAGAGTATGGTCGAAGGCGCTTAGCCTTTATACGCTTACTAGCGACCCGCCCCGGCTTCGCACGGGTACCTACTATACCTACATGAAAACCTTCCTCTTGAATTACTAACCTATTAAAAAAAATCTCATCAAAATTCGTATTCGAGCACTTCTAATTCCTAAAGTACTTAAGTTATAACTGTAATTATGGTGTTGTGTTTTAGCTAATATCCTGTACTAACAAATAACAATACCAAAAACCTATCTTAACGACCTAGTTTTCATGCAAAATTAAATTAATTGAAAAATTAAGGTGAATTTTTACTATTTTTAATTAAAAAAAAATTTTTTAGTCTTGTTGTTCAAATAGTTGTGTCAAATGATTAGTTTAACCCTCTACTGCATGAATTATTAAAGGTGGGCAAAAAAAATGTTTGTTTCGAAAAATATACTTTAATAGCCATCTTAAACAAGAAAAAGTAACAAAAAAAAAATTAGTATCTTTTAGTACGAAAATATGAATCAGGTCCATTTATGGCTTCGTATGCGTTAGCGTTATTCTTATTATACATGTATGCCATTTGTGGCTTCGCATGCATACAAACAACATACTTTTATTACGTTTAGCTACATATGAAAATTTTTAAAGCAGTTTCTCTTTTCATTAAGGCACAAATAAACATTACATTTTTCACATTTTAAGTATGAACGATAGCCACAATTGTTTTGACATAACAGGCGGGATTTTTCGTGTACCGGGATATGGTCCAACTTGTCAGAGCGTACAGAGTTTAGTGGCAGTTCTTGAATTCTTGCCGGGGTTTTCCGTGGTCTTTTTGGTAACGAAGTTTCCAAAGGGCGACCTGTTGGAGTAGTCGGTGTAAGTGGTCTACTTGATGAGGGCGTCCCGTTCGTAGTACCAGCTGCACTTGGACGTCCGCGTTTTCTCGTCACACTCTTTCCTGCTTTTCGATAATGTTCAGAAACAGCAAGTTTAAAATCATACAAAGGCATGTACACATCGGTAGTGCGACGCCACAACAACCAAGCATTCACAACGCACAGATCAATCATATGGAAAAAAATCCTCTTGTACCAATGGCGCGATCTAATAGTGATTCTATAGAGGCCTAATAAGGAGTCTAATAAATCTACTCCCCCCATATGCTGATTATAAGCATCAACAGCTTGAGGTGATGGTATCTCGACATATTTTTTTTCCTTTCTGACATATCGAGTTTTGGATGTAACTGGTTCGCTGCCGACATATGCTGACAGCAAACTAACAGCTTTATTGTCAAACCAAGACACCAGACTTATTTTAACATTTTCGATTGTTGCAACTTTTTCCTTCATAGCGCCTCGACCTAACTTTTTTAGCTCTTTTTCTGGAGGCATCTGCGAATTTGGTACTCGGTTCAGCCTGACTGTGCCTAATGGCAGAAGTCCGTTTTGAAACAAGTATACTTGCAGTTTTGGGCTGTTAAACCAATTATCAAAAAAAATCTTATGATTGATATGTCGTGGAACAGATGAGGTCAACCGAGTCACAACATTAGAACTAACACCCAGGTCAGGAGCATCACTTGGAAACGAATTACTTTGCTCGCCAGCGAAAATGTCAAAATCGTAACTGAATCCAGAAACGCCACTAAGCACTAGGTTTTTGTATCCCCATTTATGAGGTTTAGCAGGGTTATACTGTTTTAGTTCGTGTCGACATTTGGTGGGTACTATCTGCTCATCTACAACTAGATGCTCCTCTTTCGGCACTAACAACAATCTCTCTCTAATTTTTTCTAAGAAAGGCCTAATTTTGAAAAGTTTATCATGTCCTGGTCTGCCAAACGGTATAAAATTCTCATTATCATTCAAGTGAAGAAATCTTTTGATTGATTCAAACCGATTGCAGGTCATCGTTTCATACACTTGTCGTTGGCCTACTGTGTTAGACCAGTACATTCTCGTAGCTGGCAAATGAACTAGAGATGTAAATATTACAATACCTAAGAATTGTTCCATTTCATCTTTTGTAATTCCAGCTGGTTTGTTAACGTTATTTTGCACGGACTTCAAATTTGATTGTTCTACTATATAATTCAAAATTTCATCTGTGATGAAAAATTTAAAAAAATCTGCCGGAGATTCTAATTCTTCTACAAATTTGGCAAAAGGGTAGAACCAAGGAACTCAACATTTTTGGCATCGTATGGAGGCATTTTTTCTTCAGACCAGTTGATTTTTTCTTTGGGTGCCTTCTTTTTCTTTGAAGGTGTGGGTTTAGAATTACCCTGCTCACACTCTTCTTCTGAAGAATCAGGATCAGAATCGGGAATCACAACGTTTTTACACCGCTTTTTTGATTGGAGATCAGATAATGGTACATTATCGTCATCAGAGTCGGATAAAGAATCATCGTCACTGATAGATCCATCTCCAGGAATGGACTTCACGTGCTTGGAACTACCATAGAAACGTAATGGAAGCATTATCTGAAATAAAATAAATAATTTATTACTAGTCAGTAAGTACACCGAATGCATACGAAGCCATTTCTGGATTAAGACAGAAACACCCTGAATGCATACGAAGCCATTAATGGCTTCTGAGAAAAACCTTCCATAAACAGCCGAATAAATAATAATTTACACAAACTAACATTAACACACGTAAGCCGATACTTAAAATAAGAGAAAAATATTTTTCATTACGTACTTACCTGCGTTTTTCACTTTTTATACACTGATGAAATGTCTCAATCTTTACTATGGTCAACACTTAGCGCACGCGTCACTTGAATGATGTTTTGTTTACCGTGTGTTGTATTTATCGGAATTCTAAAACTACCCACCAATATATTTATGTTTGATTACCCTATTTAATAAGTTTGAACCTTATATTCAAATCCTTAGAGCACGAAAAAAAATCTAGGAACTTTGACGCCAATTCTGGCTTCCCATGCGGTAAAGGGTTAATTAGTTTGCTTTTCTAATGAGCTCTCTAACGAGATTTTTTTGCAAGGATAGGACCGATAACAAACGTATGATTCCAGAAATATCACGTGCGCCCGTATTCGTCTGTTTGAAATTTTAAAATGGCCGCCATTTAATTATCGATGGCACAAAAAAAATGTATGGTAATTTATCGATGAAATTGATAGTAGTTTAAGCCCTTAAAAGCTCCGACACCGCTAACCAAACACCCTGTATAAACCATGGCATGTTCGACAGTACTTCCCTGCATCTTATGTACTATTGACGCCCATGCTGGGTAACATTCTTCGTTCCGCTGTGCCGTAACTGAATTTGATCTGGAACTGAACTGATTTGTGTTCTATAATATGAATTTGAATACCATCGCCGTTCGTTCGCATTCCCGAAGTTGATTTGAACTAATGGAATATCTGTCAGAAGAGTTAGAAACGACATTTAAATTAAATAAAATTCAAATAATCCTGCCTTGGAAGTTTATGCTTGAAGGCTTACCTACCGAAAATGTTATAATTTGAGCATTTGTTTCTGTCAGTCCTAGGAAGGCGTCGTCGACCACCGATGAATTTGAGGAAGGCTAATCGCTAACTAATATTAATATCTCTGGATGCTCCGGGCCGAATGGCGCTTGTGCAAAGTTCGGTCTTCGCAGCTTATGTTTAATTTGGATTAAAGTTACGAATGCATATCAAATTTCAGCTCAGTTGGTCCACGGAAACAAGTGTCTCATAAAATTTGTTTTCCTATTTACGATTTTACTACGGATTGGAGTTCATAATAATCACTCTTCATAATTTATTACTTCATAAATTTTATGTTCATACATTTTAATTCCTATGATCGGAGTTCTGTAATGAAAAAAACTGAAAAATTAAAATATCTTTATGAAACAAAAAGTATTATATGACAATTGGATAAGCATTGGTAACTGCACTAGGCGTCATATGACCAAAAACTTGAAGACTTGCCTAAGAAGCCGGTTGAGAGAGCAAAACGTTTGGTAGATGCTATTTTGTTTACAACCAAGTGCACACTATGAACATTAAGACTAAAAATAAAAAATATGATAATTACAATTTTTTGACTATTGCATCAGAAAAAGAATTCAGCTATTTCGAGTTTGAATAATTATTTCCGTTTCGTCGTAATTTAAGTTGGCTAGCCACTCCTTTATAAGTTGCTTGGCTTTGAAAACTGACTTTTCCTTAATATCTACATGTTTAGTGACAATATTGTAAATAAAACTGAATATGTAGGAGTCAAATCGCTTTGCGAAGGCAGTACGTAACGGTGAAACCTGTGCTCGATACACTCTCTTGCTAAGCATATTATCTTTATGTTTGATTGTTTATCACTTAAAAGAATTTGCTTGTCGGAGTCGCGCTTCAGTTGGCGCAGACCTGTACGACACATCGAGTCATCGAACGCCAGAATTGTGTTATTTACAATGAGAACAGTTTTGTTTGCAATGTTTACAATTAATTTGTTAAGAGTTCGAAATCTAGAAAACGATAAGCAATGTATTGCTTGCAGTGGTCTTTGCTTTGGTCCATGCAGGTAGATAATAAAATCCGGTTGAGATCTAGCCACCTGTGAAGCAGGTAGTTTATGACCTGACAGTATAAAAGGTCACTACGTAGGTTGCCCTGAAAGTTTCGGGAATTGGAAAAAATACGCATTTTAATGAAATAAAAGTACTTTTATTGTTTTTCAAAGTATTCTCCTTTGTGTTTAATACACTTTTTCATTCTCTGAAACCAGTTTTTAAAACAGTTATTGAAGTCTGAAGTGGGGGTTGACAAAATGGCCATTTTACAAGCGTCGACTGCTTCTTCCGCGGTCTGAAAACGCTGACCACGCAACCGATTCTTTATTTTCGGGAAAGTAAAAAAATCGTTGGGACTTAGGTCGGGGCTGTACGGAGGATGGTCCAGTAATTCGACATTTTCGCCCTTCAGATAGTCGTCTGTTTTCTGAGCGGTGTGAGGGCTGGCATTATCATGGTGTAGTATAATACGGCGGTTAGGGTTAGTTTTTCGCAGTTCAGCAAAAACAATCGGTAAACAAACGCCTATATACCAATCGGCATTGACAGTTCTTCGATCTTCAAGAGCGATAGTCGCCACGTGACCCGATTTGGAGACAAACGTGGCTACAATTTTTTGGATCGTGCTGCGAGAACGAACAACTTTTGTCGGCTTCGGTTCGTCTTCGTAAACCCAAACTCGAGATTGGTTTTTCGATTCAGGCTCATATGCGTAAATCCATGATTCGTCACCTGACACAATACTAAAAACGGCATTTGAGCTTCCTCCATTAAATCTTTTTAAAGTTTTGCGGCACCAATTGACACGTACCGTTTTCTGGTCGTCAGATAACAAGTGAGGAATCCACCGGGAAAATAACTTCCGCACGCCCAACTCTTGTTGTAAAATAACTTGTACCTGACTCATTCCAATGCCTAAAGTCTCCTGAATCTCCCGATATGTAACATGCCTATCTTCCTTTATCAGTTGGCGAACAACATCGATGTTTTGATCGGTAACGGCCGTTTTCGGTCGACCCTCACGTACGTCATCCGCAAGAGACACACGGCCACGTTGGAATTCCGAATACCACCTGTATATGGTCGTCTTTGAAGGTGCTTCACTACTAAAAGCAATAGTTAATCGGTCTCCACATTGTTGTTGTGTTAATCCACTTTTAAAGTCATAATAAATCATTGCTCTAAAACTTTCGCGGGACAGCTCCATTTTCACCAGCGACTCAACGACTTTAAAAAACAATTGAAAATCGGACATTGTTTTTTTTTTCTAAGTGGCCAGTGTTTTCGAATAATGAGACTATGCTTGTAAGAAAGAGGTATAACACATGTCAAATATACGTTCCTAAGTATTAAATTCCCGAAAGTGCCGTCAGTGTGGCGGGAAACGGGAATTTGACAGATCTTATGTCAATGCCGTGTGGTGACGGCAGTAAGAATACATTTGTCACCACCCCAACTCCTGGAATCTGAAACCGTCCACCGACAGTTGTTTCGTCACTGAACTGTCCGCCCATAGAACTTTTTGCCTGTAAGTGTTTCCACGACGGAACCTTTAGACTGTCAACGATTGGCCGACAGGGTGTTTCGTTAGTGAGGGTTTCGACGAAAGAATCTTTAGACTATGAACGATTCGCCAACAGAACTCTTCGCTTGCTAATGTTTCGACGACAAAATCCTTCAACGACATATGATCTGCCGACAGAACTGTTCGCCGACAGTTGTTTCGCTAGCGTATGTTTCGACGGCAGAACCTCTCAACGGTATGTAAGCCGCCGAAGGAATCGTTTCCCGACTGTTCTTTCACCGTTGAACTGTTGTATTTCAACGACAAACCCCTTCAACGGTGAACGAGCCGGTGCGAACTTAAATTCTAACCCCCTTATTTATAAACGTTAACTTCTTTTAACCAAGTTTTGATAATAGTTTGTCCTTAGAGAAAGAGGCCAATAATTATCGAAAGGTTAAATAATTTTAGTACACACACGCTTATGAATAAGATGATATAAATATATTCATAACGTGCTGGGGGAAATTTGGACTGGGGAATTCTGATCTGAATAGAGAATCCACTGCTCACGTGGCGTGTTTGTTCAGTGGACGCATATGGAACTCAAGTTATTGTGCCTTACTGTACTTTACTCATGGGTTAGGAATAAAACTCAAAATATAGATGTAATTAATTATTTGTTTTTATTACCACCACGGAACAGACCACAACTTAATTATAAGAAGGTAACAAGTATGATCACTTAATAAAAAATAATAATAACAAAACAATATTAGTAATAATAAAATATTTTAAAAATAAAAATAAAACCGCCTTCAAAAATTCGCCCGAACTAAAAAGTTAAAAATAATTTTGGTTCCTACTTCTTAGGATTTCCTACTCAAACCTTTAAACCTTTTACCCTATACATTGAAATAAAACATTATGGCTAGGTACCCTACAGATTTCTTAGAAGTCGGTGCCAAGCCGAATACGTTCATAGGTATACAGGGTGGAAAGGGACGACGTTCCTTCCCGCTACCGACCGAGTCTACCAACCATTACAATGAACTTTCAGTATGGGACCAACATCGAAAGCGGACATGGAAAATTGACTTTTCCATACTATTGAACTTTAACTAATCACTCACTTTGTATGAGGGGTTAATTTTTTTTTTTTAATATTTCGATGTTGGTCCCATACTAAAAGTTCATCGTAATAATAATTTATTCATTTATTTGCACAGCATTACAGTTGTTAAACTAATACACTGAGAAAATACAAACATTTTAAGCATAACGTATGTTACAAATTTGATACACTTGACGGCCTATTATCCATCGCCTCGCAAAAATTCAAGCATTCCCGATATACAAGCACCCATCGCCATGCAAATAAGTCGCACTCGGGTGCTGATACCAGAAGCGCATTTAGCAGAGCCAGGGCACGTGGAATGGGAGAGTTTCTATGTGCTACCCTACGCGCCGTAGCCACCGATAATAGGGGTCGCACACGCGGCCGAAGGGCGATTTTTTTCAAATCAGGCACAAAGAGCCTGACGAGTCTCTCTACCAGTTCAGGACAGTCCGAGTCACCTCGCAGAACACGGCATGCGAAAGCGAGCAAGCTGGAGTTGCGCCTTACTTCTAACGAGTTAAAGCCCAGACTCCCCAAAATGAATTTAGTCGGATATAAGAACGGGTAGTATCCGAAAATCTTTTTGTAGTACATTCGCAAAAAAGTTTTTTGGACCTTTTCCAGAAGTAAGATATAGGAATACTCAAAGGGGTTCCAAATTAACGCGGATGACTCCAGCTTGCTTCTCACAAGAGCGTGATATAAAACCTTAATGGCACCTGGATCACTGAAATCCCTGACGCTACGCATGACAAAGCCCAACCTTCGAAAGCTAGTAATTGCAAGCGCTTTGATGTGGTCATGGAAGGTTAAGCGCGTGTCAAAAATAACTCCCAGATCCTTCACCGTGTCGACTCTAGAGATAAGTTCTGTTCCGAGTACATATTGAGCATGTTTAGGAACAGATGCTCGAGTGTAACTCATCACTTGACACTTGGCAGTATTAAAACTAAGTTTGTTGTCCAGACTCCACCGGAACACAGACAAGATATCTTCCTGGAGGGACTCACAGTCTGCATCCTTCTCAACACCATATACCAATTTAAGGTCATCTGCATACAGCAAACAACGAGCATTGCGAATAATTAAGGGCAAGTCGTTGACCATAATGCCAAACAAGAAAGGACCCAAAATAGAACCCTGGCTGACGCCAGATCGGGTGTGGTATGTGTATGAAACGAAATGGCCATGCTGGACGAATTGCAATCGATCACGCAGATAACTGGCAAAGAAATTAAGTAAATTAGGGCTGAAACCAATAATATCAAGTTTGTTCAGCAAAACATCGTTATCTACGCGATCGAATGCCTTGCGGAAATCAAAGTAGACAACATCGACCTGCATCCCCCTGTCGAGGTGCTCCGAAATGGAGTCAACCAAGGTTAGGAGGTTGGTGTCAACAGATCGTTTAGACCGGAAGCCGTGCTGAGAATCAGTTAAGAATGGCTTAACCTGTTTGGATAGTGTTCGGTGGAGTATGGACTCAAACAGCTTCGCAAGTGCTGAAAGAATAGCAATCGGCCTGTAATTTTCTGCGTTACCAATATCACCAGTCTTGGGGATCGGCTTAACCCTAGATATCTTCCACTGCTGAGGGTAGGAGCCAGATGTGAGTGCGAGATTGAATAAAAAATGTAACGGGATTTTTAAAAATTCAATAAGCCCTTTCAATATGTATGCGGGTAAATTATCTGGTCCTACCGCACTATTCGGCTTAAGAGTCTTAATCGCCTGTTCAACATCCTTCATTGTGATATCATTGACATGAATAAAATTTGACGATAGACTGCGTTTACCGCTTTGACCAAAACTAGGGTCAAGACGAGGAGGATCTGACAAGAAAACACTTGAGAAGTATGTAGCAAAAGCTTGGGCAACTTCGGAACCTCCAAATTGCTTCCCGTTCAGTGAAACCTGACCTATGAATCCACCCTTGGATTTGAGACCATGAATATGCTGCCAAAAAGCGCGAGGGTTACATTTCAACGCAGATTGTACATGTTGAATATAGCCATCATATGCCAAGGAAATACGTTTTTTTACTTCTGCTCTTAGTTTAGAGAATTCGACATATACATTTTTACTTTTAGAGGCCTTCCACTCGCGATGCAGGTCAGCTTTAAGTTTGATACATCTAATCAAGTCAGCCGTAAACCAAACCGGATATCTCCTAGCATTATTTTTGTAACGGATTTTTTTAGGCATACACATGTCAAAGATGTTATACATGGTGTTATAGAATTCATCTACAGCTAAATATACATCGTTATGATTGAGAACATCCTGCCAGTTAACTTCCGAGACAAGAATGTATAGTAGCGAGTAGTCCCCTTTAGAAAAATTCCAATCCCGGTGCCCATTAAGGTTACTGGGATTAATGAACTCCGAAGGCCGCTGTCGGGAGACCTCATCTAATGGAATAAGAATTTCAAGAGGTGGATGGTAAGCGTCTCGTCGCGGGACAAGTCCACCACCCTCCACCTCGGACACATTAACTCCGTGTATACGCTCCGATACCAGCACGACGTCCAACATTCCATCATATGCATTCCTCACATTATTCCTCTCACCCAGGCCACAAACAGACAAAAAATAGGCATAGTAACACATAACATTTTGAGAGGTGTACCGCGGGTTCAAATTTAAATCTCCTAGAACATGGACAGCACCCTTGCAAAGGGTCGGTGTAACACACTCCACGGATTGAAACCACTGCATGTACACATCGTCAGAAGCAGATGGTGGTATGTACACCACACACAAGTAACACGTAACATTATGTTTTTTAATCTCGACCCACAAGTCTTCACAATGAAGAGATTCCAAATCCTGACGTCGTCGGGGAGCCAGTCCAACACGTGCAGCGAGCAACACGCCACCTCCGCGCGTCCCTGTATCACGGTCCCGACGGAATAATGTCCACCCATCATCAGTCAGCTCCGAGTCGCCGACAGCCGCCGTAAGAAACGTCTCAGTTACAGCAACCACATCACATTCAAGACTTAGCAGATTCAATTTAAAGAAATTGAGTTTAGTGTTGAGACCTCTGACATTCTGGTAAATTAGGTCGAGTGAAGGTTTAGAATGTTTAACATTAGGACCCCGTTTGTTGCTGCCCCTTCTTTGGCCGAGTCCCATTGGCAACAGATTTTCGAAATGACCACGGACGAATGCGAGCATTATCAGGCCAGATGGTAGGAGACAAACATGATTCGTACATCGTTGAAGGGACACCTATCTTAAAAGATTTATATTTATTAGTAATGGTTGGTAGACTCGGTCGGTAGCGGGAAGGAACGTCGTCCCTTTCCACCCTCTATATTAGATAGAGCTTTGTAACTTACTGTCACTTCGATTACGCTTTTATCAACAGAATGGTCTGCCTCAGTCATTTTCATGAAAGCATAACCGGAGTGACAGTAAGTTACAAAGCTCTATCAAATACATATAAGTACTCGCAAAGTGAACATATTTGGCTTGGCACCGACTTCTAAGAAATCTGTAGGGTACCTAGCCATAATGTTTTATTTCAATTAATAGGGTAAAAGGTTTAAAGGTTTGAGTAGGAAATCCTAAGAAGTAGGAACCAAAATTATTTTTAACTTTTTAGTTCGGGCGAATTTTTGAAGGCGGTTTTATTTTTATTTTTAAAATATTTTATTTTTTGCTTTTTAGTAGTGTAAATATAAAATCGTTATTCAGTATGCTCTAAATACTTATAATTAGAATGTACTGCACTGTAGTAGGCCATAAAACCTGAACTGGCGAACTTATATGAATACAAAAACAATTTCAAAGGTAACAGACTTAGCATGCCAATATTATTTAAAGAATCACTAACCGCTAACCGACATGACATAACTACTAAGCAAACACTTGAATAGATCTCGAAAATGTATGACATTTGTTATATACAAAGAATGATCCTCCAACCCCTAATCGTTAAGGAGTTATTCCTTTCATCATCAGCTCACCAACATGAGACTATGATCACCTAAAGGCAAATACTCGAATAGCCTCCAAAATATATGAAATATGTTATATTTAAAGAATTATCCCCCAACTGCTAATCTCCAAGGAGTTGTACCTTACATCATCAGCTCACCAACATGAAAGGATGACCACCTAAAGGCAAATACTCAAATAGCTTCCAAAATACACGAAATATGTTATACTTAAAGAATTATCCCCCAACTCCTAATTGCTAAAGAGTTGTACCTTCCATCATCAGATCACCAACTTAAGATGTTCATGACTAGATGCAAATACTTGATTAGTCTTCGAAAATAAATGAAAAATGTTATGTGTGCCTACAACATTTGAAGAGTTCCCTCGATTTCTCCAGAATCCCATCATCAGATCTGAATTCGGTGACAATGGGACCAACTAGAAGGTATACCCTTTCAAACAAAAAAAGAATATTTCAAATCGGTCCACGCGTCTTCGAGTAATCGGGGAACATACATAAAAAAAAAAAAAAGATTTCGACGAATTGTAAACCTCCTCCTTTTTGAAGTCGGTTAAAAACTTCATAATATTAATGATAGATGATATTCATTGACCAATACAAAACCAACAATTAGGGCATAAATATAACCGCGTTTTCCAACTGTCCATATGTTTGCCCGTCAGTATGTATACTATGTATCTGTATCTATGCAAATTTCGTAGATACTTAATTATAAGTAACAAGTAGGATCAAATAATAATAATAATAACAATTTTTTTTAATTAAAAACTTCATAATTTTAATGATGATTCATAGGTTTCTACGTGGTACTTGGGTGAATCAACTTTTTTCTGTCTGTTATTACTATACCTCGATATTTTTCTAGCAGAAACGAGAGATTGACAAAATTAAACATCGACATAACTGTTGTCGATAGGTAAACCGTTCTAACTTCATAAAAACAGGTACGGTCGGCTCTAATAATATGTATACGATTTTGATCCTTATGCCTTTGACATACGTTACGAAATGTATACATATTAGACGTGACTGTACTAACCAAGAAATACAGGTATAGGATACTTCATATATTATTAATTATTTCCTATAGCTTAAGAGTATATTTTATTACTATTTGTTATTTGATGGGTATTAAATACAAGAAATGAAAATAATAATGTATCATTTTGAGTAGGTGTACATTGCATTCTTGTAATTTATCTTATTATATTAAGCTACGGCAAATTATTTATTTATTAATAGTACATTTCGATACAAGGGCAAAAATTTTTTTTCGACTAGGGTGAATGTTGGAGCCCGAGTGAAACGAGGGCGACAATCACCCGAGTTAAAAATAAGTTTTTACACGTGTATCGAACGACTTTTTTGATAACAAGTGCGTGAAAAGTAGTAATTACCGCGCGCGAAGCGTGCGCAAAGTTCGTTTTTGCTCACTAGTCAGGAAAAAATATTTTCCTAACTAGCGTGGAAAAGTAAATTTCTCTGTTTAAGGCACTTGTTATCAAAAAAGTCGTTCGATACACGTGTAAAAACTTCTTTTTAACTCGGATGATTGTCGCCCTCGTTTCACTCGGGCTCCAACTTTCACCCTCGTCGAAAAAAAATATTTTTGCACTTGCATCGAAATGTACTATTATCGACCACTTTAAGACTTATCGATAACAGTTATGTCGATGTTTAATTTTTCAATCTCTCGTTCCCGCTAGAAAAATTTCGGGGTATAGTTATTACCATGGTTACGGTCGCCTGAGTCACGTTGGTTTTATGCATAATTATGATACTTAAACTATGCAAACATGCATTTTTCTGGTGTTAATAAACCCTTTCCTTGATGGGTCATCTTACAAACATGGACTATATGCATGTTTGCATAAATTAAGTAGCATAATTTTGCATAAAACCAACGTGACTCAGGTGACCGTAACCATGGCAATAACAGAAAGAAAAAAGTTAATTCACCCACTTACAATAACGCGGATTTGGACCTTATTCCCTATGAAAAGGCACCAGGAAGTGGTACTTTTCCTCCTTGCTATTAGGGAGCAAAATAATACTTTTCTGTTCATGTACAGATTTTTTTAAATATTACGTATATTTTTTATGTTTATATAATATATTATTAGGTAGGTATATATACATTTCCTCGTAGGTAATGTGAAATGAAAAATAGTATGTCTCACACGGTAGCAAAATTATTTCCACAGTGGGCGTTAATACTTGAATCCCTTACTGCGCTCAGAATTCTATATTTGATTCCCTCACCCATTTCAAGGTACACCTTTGTCGTAAATATCTCATTTTGCTCCCTTGGTACACAATCTACTATTGACGTATGCTAGAAATTAAATTACCCACAAGTAATGTGGGCATTTACTTTTTGGGTTACCCAATTAGCGCGAAGTTAAAAAAACCTTAATTTAAATCAGCTTCGTAACGACAATTAAGTACAATATCTTTAGGAAGTTAAACTCGATCGGAGTTTTTATATCATAATATGGCTTATAGTTTGTAAAATGAATACCAAAACCGCGATATTATCGAATTATATTTCACAACTTCATTCTTTGCGATTTAAGGTTTACATATTGTAGTAGCGCCCCACGCATCAGCCTTGCACGGTGTTTAAAGTTTTTTTTTTTTTTTTTATGTTAGCAACACTAAAAACATTCCCACTATCTTTCACCCCCTCAATCGGGGTTCCATAGTCGGCTCACTGACTGCCTCGTTCGAATCATTCAACGTTTCCGTGCTCAAGCCTTCGCACGTCAAGCAACACGCCGAATTTTCTTCAACGCCGAGTTATCTTCAACGCCGAGTTTTTACAACGCAGAGTTTCTGCAACGCTGATACGTTACTGCTAACAGGGCAGATACTGTCATGCTTAAAGTCTCCAACGTCGAGTTTTCTGCAACGCAGAATATTTACAATGCTGATACGTTACTGCTAACAGGGCAGATACTGTCATGCTTAAAGTCTTCAACGTCGAGTTTTCTGCAACGCAGAATATTTACAATGCTGATACGTTACTGCTAACAGGGCAGATACTGTCATGCTTAAAGTCTTCAACGTCGAGTTTTCTGCAACGCAGAATATTTACAATGCTGATACGTTACTGCTAACAGGGCAGATACTGTCATGTGTTACACTTAATGTATTAAGATCATAGTTTCAGTGTGGTATTATATGTATACAAAACGTTCTATGACATCAGTACTGCCTTAGAGTGTAAATGTAAGTGTGAATAATATCATTTAAACAAACAGTAAACTTATCACGGCAGCACTGATGGTGATGTTAAACTGATTTAGGTAGTTAACAGCCATCTTGGCAGATGCATGCGATAAATCGTAACACAACTTGTTGTCTCAACAATATTGGCGGGAAGCCGCGAGTAGCTGGCTGATTAAAAAAAAACTAATGTGAGAGATTTTCTTTTGTTAATTTGAAAAAGACGATTTTGATATAAAATTAATGTTTTAAAATGGAAATAATACAGATATATTAATAATATTGTACTAGATTTAAGTATTTCAGATAATAAATGTAAGTATTGTATAAATACACGAGTTTGAATGGAATTAGCGACAACATTTCAGAAGACGGGATACGGTTTAGTTAATACTAAGCTGTACCAACACCCACAAAGAAGAAAGGTAATCCTGTACGAGGACGATATTTTGAACCTTATTTGATTTGGTAAGTGATTGATTATTCACTGAAACGCAAAAAGATCATACTTGTGTCATTTCATGCTTGATTTTTTTTTACAAATAAAGAGTGTTTAATTAAGGAGATCTTGATATTTTTTAGGAATTGGTTACTGTCGGGAAGACAGGTTTGCAAATATTAAACACATTTTGGCAAGCGTCGTACGTCATTAGAATATCGATAGTTTCACGATGACGTGAAAGGCAATATAGCTAACGGCGATAATGATGACTAGTGACAAGAAAAATTCTAGACCAATATGTATTTTATTTACATTTATACTATTGTCAGTCATATATTATATAGGTATCCACTTTAAATGGGTAGATATAGTATCTGTACGTACAGTCGTCGGATGCTTGTGTTCTTACAGAGCATGAAATTGATTGCGGGCAAATTACCGATTGGAGTGGAAGAGTTTTATTGTGAATTTCAAATAAGCACTTATATGAATATTATGCTCATTGTAGTATTATACTACTATAGTTGAAGCTATATTGAGCAAAAGCTTGAACAAAATGAACTTTAATAAACTGCAATCTGTTAGATAGTTACTCAATTGTGCATGAAAATTTTAGTTCAAATAATTGAATGCCTTATTAATGCATTAATTTTGATTCTTAGTCGTATGTAAAATGAGAACATGAAGAGAAGTGAAAACCTAAAAAACAAAACCATTTTTGATAAATCAGTAGGTAACTGGTAACTGAGACTAAATTGGATTATGACTATGATGCTGCATCCTGTTGGAGAACCGCAGGACATATTCACGAAAGTCAGGGGTAGCGATGTGCCTTACATTCTACCCTTGAGAAGGATTCCCGAGATACCTTTTGAGGGTAAGGCAATATCCAGGTGGAGGAACGCCAGAGTTATACTTTATTTAACTAATGTCTATTGTGTAATCAGATTTACATGATGGTCATACATGAGTATCTGTGTTCAAAAATCAATATATTTTTGTTAAAATAGCAATTTCAAAATAAGAAATAATTGCGGAAATTCATCTGACAAAGTCCATTTTTCCAGTATAATATTGAAATTTAAAAGTAAAAGGTTTTGGACGCCAACAGCTGATATATCGATAATGCAGTCAAAGACCATTATATGTATGAGTCACGGTCCACAGAGCAATATAGGCCTACACGCACGTGCGGAAAGTTCAAATTCTGTTTGAACATGTTCGTGTCTTGGCGTCTGCGTGCCGGCTTTTAAATTTGACGTGGCGTCGAAACGGTTAATAGCAGAAATAATAGATACAATGTTGTATTAGTATTTGGGTGCAAGTATGGATTTGATAGCATCTATTTGAACTATGATTTTATGTTGATATTTTTTGCAGTACTTACTTACTACCCATTTGGAAAGTAGCAGGTAGGTAGATACCGTGCTCTCGCGGTTCGATCGGCAGTGAGAATATAATGTGCACATACAGCATGAAGCGCACTGTGCGATATACTAGACAGAATCAGAATACAATTGTGTCTAAGACTAGACGACAGTTGTACATGAGACCAGATAGCGCGCAGTTGCGCGTGAGATCAGAAAGTGCACAGTTGTGCGTAAGATTAGACAGTACATAAATCATAAATCTTTATTGGCAATAGATATAATTTATCTTAGGCAAAGTATTCAGTGGTTCTATAGAAACGTTTTTCAGAGAGCCAATTTAACAATTTATGCCTTAACTTTTTGATGAGTAGTTCTTTAAAATGTTCTGGAAAATGATTATATATTTTAACACAGCGCCTGTGAAGACAGCGCGCGTGTAAAGACAGCGCGCGTGTGAAGTCAGCGCGCGTGTGAAGTCAGCGCGCCAGTGGTGTCAGCGCACCTGTGAAGATAGCGCGCCTGTGAAGACAGCGCGCCTGTGAAGACAGCGCGCGTGTGAAAACAGCGCGCGTGTGAAGACAGCGCGCGTGTGAAGTCAGCGCGCCTGTGGTGTCAGCGCGCCTGTGAAGACAGCGCGCTTATGAAGTCAGCGCGCGTGTGAAGTCAGCGCGCCTAAGGGTACAGCGCGCGTGTGAAAACAGCGCGCCTGTGAAGACAGCGCGCGTGTGAAGACAGCGCGCCTGTGAAGACAGCGCGCGTGTGAAGACAGCGCGCCTGTGAAGACAGCGCGCGTGTGAAAACAGCGCGCGTGTGAAGACAGCGCGCCTGTGAAGACAGCGCGCGTGTGAAAACAGCGCGCCTGTGAAGACAGCGCGCGTGTGAAGACAGCGCGCCTGTGAAGACAGCGCGCGTGTGAAAACAGCGCGCGTGTGAAGACAGCGCGCCTGTGAAGACAGCGCGCGTGTGAAGACAGCGCGCCTGTGAAGACAGCGCGCGTGTGAAAACAGCGCGCCTGTGAAGACAGCGCGCCTGTGAAGATAGCGCGCCTGTGAAGACAGCGCGCCTGTGAAGACAGCGCGCGTGTGAAAACAGCGCGCGTGTGAAGACAGCGCGCGTGTGAAGTCAGCGCGCCTGTGGTGTCAGCGCGCCTGTGAAGACAGCGCGCTTATGAAGTCAGCGCGCGTGTGAAGTCAGCGCGCCTAAGGGTACAGCGCGCCTGTGAAAACAGCGCGCTTGTGAAGATAGTGCGCCTGTAGAGACAGCGCGTTTACCAAGACAGCGTGCTGTTGCCCGCCTGCTTGTCACGCTGAACGTCCGTCCGGTCAGTGCTGATGCACTCAAAGGGTATGTTTTAGGTATTCTCTGTCTAACAATCGGTGGCAGTAGAAAAGAAGGGGGCTTTGAAATATTGCAGTTAGCAACACTACATTAGAATAATTTCAAATTCGAGCTTAATCTATCGCCCTTCTGTGGAATATTAAAGAAAAAAAAATGTTGTTTACATGGACAGTCATTATGAAATTTGAAATACCTATTTTAAGTAGATACTTAAAATGTGATAATTTTGTCATAATAACGAAATATTACTGGAATTTATGTTTCCTTTATTTTCTATTTCGTTTGGTGGAATATCTTTGAATGTCGTGGATTAAAACGATGATAATTAAATGTCTCATTTAATCATAGGATGAAATTAAACTACTTTTGAACAATAACAGTGCTCCAGACGGTATGTTAGTCTGCCAACCAATATATATATAAATATAAAGTAAAAAGGTCATTAAGTGCGATGTTAATGAAATCGTAAAAATTATGAAACTTTGAAAGAGCTGAGGTTCAGATTGCGTCTAGTAGCGACGAACAGCCAGAATCTGAGTAGTAAATTGTTAGACAAGACATGTGTTACATAGTTAGGGTAGTTATGATGTTACATTGTTAACATAATGGTAATTATAATATTGTCGTGGCTATTTAAAGAATGTAACCATGGTTAGCTTAGAAAGGGCTGATGTTGAGACTTCGTCTAGTAGTGACGAACAGCCAGAATCTGAGTAGTAAATTATTATTGTTAGTCATGTGTTAGTTAATTGTTTGGGTATTGTTGTTTGTAAGTGGTAATTTTATTTCGGCATATATTTAATATGAGCTTACTGCAATGACAGTGAAACGATGTTCTGTTTAATTGAAGGGACATAATCAGTCCATTACAATTCACTACTGGACATAGGCCTTTTCTATGACTTAAGCGTATGGACGCAGGAGATTACTGTCCATAATCGCCACGCTGGACATAACAAGCGGGTTAGCGATTGCAGTAATATGTCCATTATGATAACGGCCGTCAGTTTATAATGAATTCAGTTTTAGTCGAATCTTAGGACACCCATGGGAAGAGTTGGGGTGGTGACAAATGTATACTGCCGTCACCACATGGCCTGAAGTTGGAGACAGTTTGTTACTTTTAATTCTGCTTATAAGTTGAAGTTGATCTTATGTTATGAGTAAATAAATACACGGTAAATGAAATTGTTGCAGCTAAATAGGGGCAGAACGAGACAGGTGTGGCTAGATTAAGGGACAGAGTTTTCCCAAGTCGTTGTAAATATTGTAAAGGCAGATGTAGCCTGATTATGGAATAGACTATTACCAAGTTATTGTTGTAAATATGGAGAAGAAGGCAAATATGTAGCCTGTTTGTGGAACAGAGTTTTCCCAAGTTGTTGGTATAAATATTGTGAAGGCAGATATGTAGTCTGATTGTGAAAAAGAGTTTTCCCAAGTTGTTGGTATAAATATTCTGAAGGCAGATATGTAATCTGACTGTGGAACAGTTTTCCCAAGTTGTTGGTATAAATATTCTGAAGGCAGATATGTAGTCTGATTGTGGAGCAGTTTTCCCAAGTTGTTGGTATAAATATTCTGAAGGCAGATATGTAGTCTGATTGTGGAGCAGTTTTCCCAAGTTGTTGGTATAAATATTCTGAAGGCAGATATGTAATCTGATTGTGGAACAGTTTTCCCAAGTTGTTGGTATAAATATTCTGAAGGCAGATATGTAATCTGACTGTGGAACAGTTTTCCCAAGTTGTTGGTATAAATATTCTGAAGGCAGATATGTAATCTGATTGTGAAACAGTTTTCCCAAGTTGTTGGTATAAATATTATGAAGGCAGATATGTAGTCTGATTGTGGAACAGTTTTCCCAAGTTGTTGGTATAAATATTCTGAAGGCAGATATGTAATCTGATTGTGGAACAGTTTTCCCAAGTTGTTGGAATAAATATTGTGAAGGCAGTTGTAGCCTGATTAAGGAACAAAGTTTTCTCACGCAGTTAGAAATATTGCTTAGGCTGCTGTAGTTTGATTACAGTGCAGAGTTGTCCCAAGTTGTTGGCACGAATATTGTGATAGCAGATGCAAGTACTAGCATTTAAGCGGAAAACGTATCAGTTATAGACAGATAACGCAGAATAAGTAGCGTACTGATGATAATGATTTTCTCACGTAGTTAGAAATATTGCTTAGGCTGATATAGCTTGATTACAGTGCAGAGTTGTCCCAAGTTGTTGGCACGAATATTGTGATAGCAGATGCAAGTACTAGCATTTAAGCGAAAAACGTATCAGTTATAGACAGATAACGCAGAATAAATAGCGTACTGATGATAATGATTTTTGTTAAATTATTATGTATATAAAATAATGAAATGGCTATTAAAGCGTAATTTCCTTTCAGATTAGATGATTCGTTCTGCCAGTATTTGTAAAGTTCCTGTTGCCAGGGGAGCCTGAGCGGGGAGAGCGCCGACGCGCGCAGTGACGTCGCTCAGCACGGCTCGAGGTGGGCGTAAGTACGAGGCTAGTACGGTACGCCATAGCAAGTTGTCAAGTGGACTACATACGTGAATATTGGTATTGTATGGATGTATTAATTGATAATTTACGTTCTGTACTTTGACCTTGGCAAAGTAAAATTTATGCGATAAACCAATGTAGTATAACCAAGATTTTTATTATGATAATTAATAAGTTTGTTGGTCTACACAAGAGTTACTTATTTGAAAATAAATAAATGTTGAAAAACTTAAGTGAGTTGGCATAGTTACGAATACTTGTGATTAAATAAATAAAATGGTCGCAATGAACACCACTGTGGTGCACGACCTGATCACGTATAGAAAATTCGGTTGTCCGATCTATTGGCGAAGATAGGTTTGTAAGGGACTCTAAGATACACCGTACTCGTGCAAACAATTTTTTGTTCTAGGCTTGAGAGTCGTTCTACAGCTGAATGCGCGCTTTGGCCGAGCGCGAATGATGCGATGCTGTCACGCCACCAGGGCCAGCCCGGCTCAGCAGTCTGCTTCGCCAGGCACGTGTCAGTTTCGGCAGCGTCTTGTATCCAGCGCCTGTATCACACCGATGGCAGCTTGTTCACTCCTACGGCATGTTTCTGAATACGCCAGGAGGTGTATTGTAGTCGGATGGCCGAATGTTACACTTAATGTATTAAGATCATAGTTTCAGTGTGGTATTATATGTATACAAAACGTTCTATGACATCAGTACTGCCTTAGAGTGTAAATGTAAGTGTGAATAATATCATTTAAACAAACAGTAAACTTATCACGGCAGCACTGATGGTGATGTTAAACTGATTTAGGTAGTTAACAGCCATCTTGGCAGATGCATGCGATAAATCGTAACACAACTTGTTGTCTCAACAATATTGGCGGGAAGCCGCGAGTAGCTGGCTGATTAAAAAAAAACTAATGTGAGAGATTTTCTTTTGTTAATTTGAAAAAGACGATTTTGATATAAAATTAATGTTTTAAAATGGAAATAATACAGATATATTAATAATATTGTACTAGATTTAAGTATTTCAGATAATAAATGTAAGTATTGTATAAATACACGAGTTTGAATGGAATTAGCGACAACACATGCTTAAAGTCTCTTGACTTCAACCTACCTACCTCCGTAAAGTAAACAACTCGTGAAAGTAGCTCCGTACAAATTGAAAGAAATCGACGCTTAAAGTGACTTTTTGAAGTGGATACTTTGTGATTTCAAGAGTGTGGTGTTATAATAAAGCAATAATTAAATAATTTTCAAGAAAATGACGAAAATAACAAAGAAATAAGTGAAAAATAACCGGTGCTTATTGTAATGGCGTAACCGACACAATATTCATGGCGCTTATGACGTTTGGTTCGTGGATTTTAAAATATCAACATTTTGAGTGGTTTTTTGGAGTGGATACTTTGTGATTCCAATAGTCTGGTTTTATAATTAGCAATAATTGAATGACTAACGAGAAAAATAATAAAATAACGAAGAAATAAGTGAAAATTAGCCGGTGTTTATTGTAAAATCGTAACCGACACGATATTCACGGCGCTTACGACATTTGGTTCGCGGTCTTCAGATGTCAGATGTTTGAACACAGTAGCAACGGACATTAAGTACATAAAAATGTCTAACTGTACGAAATGTGGTGAAGACATTACAGATAGGCTATTTCTCACGTGCTGCAAGTGTAAAACCCTATTTCATGTAAAATGCACAAAAATTTCCGAAAAATTATTTAATCTAATGCGTGTAAAGGAAACCAATAAGTGGACGTGTGGCAAATGCCCAAGAACATTCGATGATTCTGGCCCCGCACCGACCACGGCAAAGACAAACACGACATCGACCCCAAACTTGACCAGTGCACGGAATGATCATACGCCAAATAATTATGTTACAAAACGTGTTAAATACAATGTAAATATCCCGACGGAAAATTCTTTTGACTCACTACCCTCGGAAATTGATGAGAGCAAGGAGGAAGACAGCAAGGATTCTTCAAGTGTGCTAAACCGTAGTTATCCCGCTTCCGGATATAATTTAATAGATGAGTTTGAGGATCTTAAACTCAAATATACGATGTTAGAGGCTAAACTGATAAATGCCGAAAATGAAATAGAAAATCTGATCTTAGAAAATGGGTCGTTAAAAAAGCAAATACTGACTTATGAGAAAAGAACGGAGCAGCTAACACGTATGGGTCATTGTCAGACCGAAAAACAAAAGTTGTCCACTCGGTGGTCAAAAGTTAACAGCTTTTATAAATCTATGTTACGTTTTGATTGCATAGGGATATAGACCGGGAAACCTAGTTGTACCGGCAATTGTTTCATCCCAAAATTAGTACAGGAATTCCTTAACTTTAGGCATGTCCACCGAAAAGACGATAACCTAAATCTGACAATGACCCGTATATGCAAATTAACGCCCAGAAAAAATAAAAAGGGTCATAACAGTTCTAACGCATCAAGTGTCAATTTGACGATCGCTGATCAGGAAGAACCCGATACCATAAATGCAACAATACAAAATAATAATGTAATTTCGAAGATAGATCCAGCTTCTGAGCCAACAAAAACGCTAGAAATGCAGACACCGAAACAAATTGAAGCTCCGCAACACACTGAGATGGTAGAACGTAATATAATAGAAAGCATAGCACCGAAGCGAAAAGTTATCATTTTTAGTGACCAAAGTGGCAGAGGGATCCGAAAAATACTGAAAGATTCCTTAGGCGATGACTATATGGTGACGGCTGTTGTAAAACCTGATGCTCCGATTGACCAGATTCTATTAAATAGTGAAATATATGTCAAGACTTTACAAAGTCAGATTATGTCATAATTCTAGGCGGGTCAAATGATCAAAACCCGTTGAGCTTTAAATGTTTTCTTTATAATTATTTATTCTTGCTTGCTGAAACAAATGTTCTTATAGGTGAAATCCAGTACAACAGGCTTTTGAATGTTGATAAACAAAATAATTTATTGCGTCTGGTTTGTTCCCAATTTTCGCATGCTTCATTTGTACCGTCTGACTTTGATTATGAGTCACTTTCTCGCAAATACATTGGTGGGATGTTACTGAGAGAAATATTGCGTATCGATTATGAAAAGAAGTGTCTTGATCATATGTATGTCAAAACTAAGAATTTTTTAAGGCGTCAGAGTAAAAAGTCTAGCCAAAACAAAATAACAGATTCTCTCATAACAAATGAATTAAAACCAAAGAAAAGCCAACGCCAAGTTACTATTCCCTATTTGTTCGGAAAAATTAAATTAAATCAGAGCAAGATTTAGTTCATTGCAATGAAAGTGTCGTAACAAACAAGGAGGAAGGTACAAAAGATTTTTTTCGTGACCAACAACCATAATAACTATAACAAAAAAGAAAATAATCTGGTAATAATGCATTGTAACACGCGAGGTATCAAATCTAAATCAGACCAATTAGAATTAGAAATTAACAATAGGAGTATAGATGTTTGTTGTTTTAGCGAGACTTTTCTGAAGGAGAATAAAGTGTCAATCTTGCAACTACAAGGATATAAAGCTGTTACTCACTTTTGCCGAAAGCGGAAGAAGCAAGGGGGAGTTGCAATATATATAAAAAAATCCATTGACAACTATCGTACACTAGGTTGGGTATCTGAAATGTCTATTGAATGTCATTTTGAAATTTGTGGCATTGAGTTGTGTAGCTTAAATTGCTTAATAATTTGTGTCTATCAGCGCCAAATAGTAAACTAGATATTTTTATTATAAACATGGAATATGTTCTTAGGAAAATAGCATTAAGAACAAGAAACAGTCACAACAAAATTTTTATACTAGGAGACTTTAATGTTAACATACTTGAAAAAACGAACAACACCGAGCTTTTCTTGAACATGTTCCAATGTTATAAATTACGGCCAACAATCACAGAACCCACCAGGATAACAAATAGTACTCAAACATGTATAGATAATATATTTGCAAATACAAAACGGTACACGGCAGAAGTATTGGACCTTGGTATATCTGATCACACTTGTCAAACTATCTCAATTCCTGTTAACTTGAGCTTTAAAGAACAATACTGGTACATTTATAGCAAAAATTCCAACTCACATTTGGATATCTTTATTAAATACATATCTCAAGTTCATTTTTCAGATGTTTATTTGCTAAGCGATCCTAATCAAGCGTATAAAGCTTTTATTGAAGAATTTAACTTAATATACGACCTATGTATACCAACTAAAAAAGTTAAGGTTACATACAATAAAAAACCAAGTTGGAAAACTAAAGGGATAGTCACAGCCAGTAAACATAAAAGAATGTTATATTTGCAATCGGTTGGATCACCGAACAACGCTATGAAAACCAAATATAGAAAGTACTGTCAGATCATGAAAGCAGTTATAAGGCAATCTAAACGCAATGTAAATATGAAATTTATTACTAACAGTGACAATAAGAGCAAAGCTACATGGGCAATTATTAAGCAAAATACGACTAAAGTAAATACAATAAAGGAAACGGTTGAAACAATAAAGAAGGACAATGTTGTGATAAGTGAACCTACTGAAATTGCAAACCTATTCAATAATTACTTTATAAAACTGAACAACGGCTGTACTTCTGATAGTCATAGCAATGCTAAACCTATCAATCAACCGAGGTTAAATAGTATATTTTTGACGCCTGTAAATACTCAAGAGATAATTAGCATTGTAAAGCAGCTGAAAAATAAAAAGAGTACTGGACATGACCAAATACACATGAAACTAATCAAAGCAAGTGCTGAGTATATTGCAAAACCGTTAGTTCACATAATAAATTTGACATTGGAGAGTGGAGTATTTCCGGATGAATTAAAGAAAGCACAAATAAAACCTTTACATAAACAAGGTTCTAAACAAGACCTAAACAATTATAGACCCATTGCGTTGTTGCCAAATTTTTCCAAAATTTTTGAGAAGGTTATCTTAAATCGAATGCTAGCGTTCTTTAATAAATATCATATATTAAACGATAATCAACTTGGTTTCCAGAAAGAAAAGAATACAACATCAGCAATCTTTAAATTCTTGCAACAGGTATGGAGGGACGTACATAAAGAGACAACAACGGTCGGCCTGTTTATTGATTTATCTAAAGCGTTTGACTGCGTCTCACACCAAATTTTGTTGGGTCAACTCGATAATGTTGGGATTAGGGGACCGGCGTTGAAACTGATTCAAAGTTACCTCACAGACAGAACCCAGTCCATCATTTTGGACTCGTATGATAGAACAGCCGAAACAATTAATAAAGTTCAGTCAAATTACGAGCACAATCCTCAGGGAGTGCCACAAGGTAGCGTTCTAGGTCCATTATTGTTTTTGGTTTACGTAAATGAGTTTCCCCTAATAACTGACCATTTATGTGTCATGTTCGCAGACGACGCTACGATATTTATATCTAGCAAAAAACGGTACTGACATTAATAATGAAATATATACGACATTAATAAGAATAAAAGATTGGTTGGCTACATTAAACTTAAAAGTAAATTTGGAAAAGACAAAACTAATGCAGTTTACTAACTACAAACAGGTGCAACAAACACTAGAAATTACTATTGACGGTAAAAAAATTGAGCAAGTTAACAGCACAAATTTCTTAGGGGTTACTATAGACAAAAACTTGAACTGGAAGTTACATGTAGAAAAAATTAACAAGAAAATCGCCAGTTATTGCTATGCGTTGTCTATTTTGAGTAGCGTTTCGTCAATAGAGGTTGCCAAACTAGCATATTATGGAAACGTATATCCTCTGTTAAATTACGGCATTATATTCTGGGGTAATTCAGTAAATATCCAAAGTACGTTTCTACTCCAAAAAGAATGCCTACGTAAAATGTATCGACTAACTGACATTGAAACTCATAGACATATTTTTATAGAATCCAGAATTTTGACATTGACATGTATTTATATTTTAGAGATTTGTTTATTTGTTAAGAAACATGAAAATGTGTTCACGAAAAAATGTGAAACCAAGAAAAATATACGACCGCAATACAGATACGACCTGCGCACGTTCCCTCCTTCTAGTTTCATAATGAAAAAGAGTGTCTATATTTCTGGAGTTAATGTATATAATAATAACTTGCCCGATAATATTAAGTCGCTAGAGGGAATACAATTTAAGCGAACATTAAAAAACTGGCTTATATCTAAAGCGTTTTACAGTTTAAGTGAATATTATTTATGATTATTTTGTATAAATTTAAATGAAATTGACATTTTGTTATTCACATCTAATTAATTCGACTTTTGACATTTCTACATGTATGCATGAATATCTTGCTATGTTTCTATTTTTTTATAACAGTTTAATATTCCTATGCATTAATATTATTGTTAGACTCAAAACCAACCCATTATATTGTATGCTCGAAATGGGCAAACTGTTGACACCTACCATTTTGTATAAAATGACATGTTGTAACCTTGTACACAGTTTTCGCAATAAAATTATCTTTATCTTTATCCAACGTCGAGTTTTCTGCAACGCAGAATATTTACAATGCTGATACGTTACTGCTAACAGGGCAGATACTGTCATGCTTAAAGTCTTCAACGTCGAGTTTTCTGCAACGCAGAATATTTACAATGCTGATACGTTACTGCTAACAGGGCAGATACTGTCATGCTTCAACGTCGAGTTTTCTGCAACGCAGAATATTTACAACGCTGATACGTTACTGCTAACAGGGCAGATACTGTCATGCATAAAGGGTAACAAGTAGCCCAAAGGTAATGTTACGCCAAGCTAGCTAACAATAGCTAACGCCGAATATATGCAACGCCACCGAGTTTTCTTCAACGTCGAGTTTCTAACAACGTCGACGCCAAGCTAGCTAACAATAGCTGATGCTGAATTTCTACAACGCAAGGCCGAGTTTCTGCAACGCAGAGTTTTCTGCAACGCTGATGCGTTACTGCCAAACCGGGCAGATACTGTCATGCTACTCATGTTTTAAGACTAAACCAGTAACCATACAAAGGTACTGTTACACCAAGCTAGCTAACAATAGCTGACGCTGAATTTCTACAACGCAGTTTTCTACAACGCAAGGCCCAGTTTCGGCAACGCAGAGTTTCTGCAACACTGATGCGTTACTGCCAAATCGGGCAGATACTGTCCGAATATGTAGCTACCGCTGAATTTCAGCAAGGTCCAGTTTCTACAACGCTGATGAAATGAAATCAAAAATGTCTATTTGATGCTAAAAATAGAAACAAAAGGAAAACTTAATCGTATGCGTAGTGCCAAATGGGGCTGTTACTGTCACGTTTAAAGGATAACCATACAAAGGTACTGTTACGCCAAACTAGCTAACAATTTAGCTATGTACGCCTGTATCTCCAATTTTGGGATCATCACACGAGCACCATCAGCACAGCCCAGCCCAGATTCTGTACGCACGACATCTTTTCAATCTGACACGTCAACCGGTCATCGGCACCAGAATGTACCCACTGAATGCACACTGTTCTCGCTCGAGGAAATAAAATTGGACGAGGAAATCGTCAATTGACTGGACAAACTAGCTGAAGAAGGTCATATATGGCCAATTGCCACCTTCTAGTCATACCCCTTCTAAAACCTATAAGCGACGCATGTCGTGTTCTATGCGATTCTCATTTTACACAGACAAAAACGAGAAGGAATTTTGGCATTTCTGCAATAAATGCAAATTTAAAGGATAAGTTACTCTAAATAATGCAGAGCGAGACTAATAAGCTAAAGCGTAGACCGTTAATACATTTAAAAGAAAGATACACATTAACTGTATAATTTATTTAATAAAGAAAATTTCATCATGAAGAATAGACACCGCCGTCAGAGAGGTCATGTAAACTACAACACTCTGCATCGGAACACGACATATCCCTCGCCGGATGCAGGGCGCCATCGTGCCGCAGCGCTGCCCGCGCCGGCGCCGTCGCCCGCCGCCAGCTACAGCGCCTGCTACCGCAGGGGCCGCGAGCGCGTGCGCACGCCTCGCATATACGAGCAGAAACAATAACACACGAGGTACAATACACTGGACGTCTTCTGCACTCCTCTCGCTCCTGGTCAGAAATCAGGGTCCTGGTCAACTAGTGATCCCGTTATTTTATCATGGAGGGTCAAGAGATATCTATTTTATCATTATCACCTCCTATTTCTACCTAATAATCTAAATATGAACAAGAAAAACTTGATTACAAAATGTCTATTAATAAACTGTTAACAATTTCATTGCGGACGAGTGCTACGCGCTACGCTCATAGCCGATCCCGTGATTTTTTCCGCTTTTTAGCAAAAATTGACCTCCCACAGAGAACTCCCCTCGAGAGTTCCCCGCGCTCAAAGTGTTAAATCAACGCCATCACACCAACAAATTCCTTGCTGGATCTTCTGTTACACGTATTTAATACTTACTAAAATATACTAACAGATGACGTGACATTGTACCCTTACTGTTAATAATATTGATATATTAAATTTAAAATGTATGAATACATTTGTAAAAACCACCACATTTTCAAATGGAAGATTACCACACAGCTTCAAAATTAATAAAAAATAATTGTTACATGTGTCTCCAATAGACTTATAAGATGCGTATTATTTAATACCCATTTACGAACCACACGGAAAATATTATCTCCAATTTATGTTGGATATTTTATATGAATTTAATTGTTTAGCGATGGTTTAATCATGATCACCGTACATATTTACAAGGATTCTCCTCTTCCCCCCGGACCGCCACAAGGTGTTAACGTGCTTAGTACCCATAAACATTTTTATTTTATAAATAAAAACAAATTAAATTGCAAATAAATCAGTTAAAATATTAGGAGTGCATAAGTCACAGTGAGTCGCCGCGCCGAGCTCCCGTTGCTGCGCCTGGTAGCTGCTGCCCTGGTACACGCACACATGCGCAGGCCGTACTCGGCGCACGCACACGCATCACGCCGCGCCCCGCCTCCGCGCGCTATTCGCTGTCCGAAATACGCTACGCTACGCGCACTCCATTCATCACTTGCGCGATCGTGCGCTTTCGCTGACCTCTTCCACTTTGTGCATCCCTAGTACGCGCGCACGTAAAATGTCGACGGGCGGAGCCTCCGACTCAGACAACTATGATGGAAACACCAAATTGACGCCGCCGAACTTCACCCAGCAGCGGAGAAACAAAAGAGTAAGAGACAGTCCCGGGACAGAACTTGACAAGTTTAAAGAAGAAATGAGACAGATGATGAATGACCTCAAAGTTTCACAAGCAGCAGAGCTCAAAAAAATTAACCCCACTCTGCTAGAAATAAAAGAAACAAATACAAAAATTGAAACCTCTGTTAACTTCCTGGCGGCACAAAATGAGGAGTTAAAGAAGAAAATTGAAAACCTAGAGAAGGACAGGCAGGGCGACAGGGAGTACATAAATCTTCTCGAAGAAAAAATTGAGGACATGTCACGTGACGCGCGCAAGAAAAACATAGAGATCAAAAATTCCCCTAAATTGGAAAAGGAGACTCGGGGAGACTTGATCAATATGGTCACTCAGTTAGCCCAAAACATAGGTCACAAAATGGAGCCCGCGGAGATCTCAGACATATATAGAGTTCGCACCAAGAGTAGCGAGAAACTGAGCTCACCCATTATAGTTGAAATGGTCTCAGCCATTGCAAAAACGGATTTCTTATCAAAATGCAAAGAATACAACATTGCAAATAAAGACAACAAGTTAAGTGCAAAACAGCTTGGCCACCGCTCACTGGAAACCCCTATCTACGTCACGGAACACTTAACCGCCAAAGCGGCTCGCCTACGATTCTTAGCTCGTGATTTAGCACGTTCAAAGGGGTACGAGTTCTGCTGGACCAGTATAGGAAAAGTTTACGTAAGGAAAAATAAGACTTCCCCAATAATATTGATAACAAGCGAGACGCAGATACAGAGACTGTTGCAGCAAGCCTGACTAGGTATAATGCGCTTTTGTTTATTTAATTGTTATGCACGATTCCGGGCTATGTATCCCTGGCTATGTATATTAATGTCGCTTTTGTTTAACTTAGCACTTAGAATAACTATTAATATTACGTTTCTACACATTTTATACACAAAACACACAACTCCACAACCACTAAACATAAATAATTTAAACAAATTAAACCACCTCCCAATTTGCAATCACAAATATAACCCAAACAATTTATCTAAACCAGACTTTTTACATATGTCCCACAAAACCTATATATTAAAATGGAATAAATATGAATTAGAAATACACATCATATCAACTTATGACACGAAAATGATAGGAAATTTTGTAATAAACAGTAAACGATTAATTAAAAACGCATCCCTTAAAGCTACACCCCTAGACGTACAGAAAATACATAAATATGAATGACACACTTTCAGCGATAAATTCAATAGATGAACTAGATGTCGTGCCGTCCATGACATGTAATACTAAGAACGCCAAAAAATATATGAGTTACAACCAATCAGATCTTACTGTTGTCGCGCAAAATATCAGAAGTGTCTATAGTAACATAGATGACCTCTTAGTAGTTCTAAGCACTTTTAAATTTGATGTTGATGTTATTGTCCTTAGTGAGTGCCGTCTGCAGGCTGATAAAACTGTCCCTAGAATAAAAAACTATATTAATTACGCAACTACAAACCACCTTAATCAAAATGACGGGGTAGTCGCTTATGTTAGTAACAACCGTAAGTTTAAAGTTAGAGAAGTTAAACTAACACATGCATCTTGTCTGGAGATCACTACTGAAAATACTGTCATATTAGGTATATACAGATCTCCGTCAACTAGTAATGCAGAATGCTTCATATCCTCTTTAAGTACCCACCTTGAATCAATCATAGCTAAAAATGTTATTGTAACTGGTGATATTAACATAAATATTGCACATAAAACTAACGAACAATCTTTCGAACAAGCTAATAGATTAAATTACCTAAATATGATGGCTATGCATGGTTTGGTACCCGGGCATATCCTACCGACTAGAATGGATTCTTGTCTTGACCATTTTATGGTAAAGCTTGAAGGTAAACTCTCCAACTCTAAGGTCCTAGTGTTAAATACAACCATTACTGATCATGCTATGGTACTGCTTAAAATTGGTAGAAAGTATAACCCTAAATCTTGGAACAAAACTAAAATCAATATAAATTTTGAAAAAGCCTACAATGCTCTGATAGAAGATAACCTGGCAACACTATACAGCATAAATGATCCAAACATATTAGCGGAGAAGCTCATACATAGAATTAAAGGATACATTCTAAATAACACTTTTGTCACTGTAATCCCCAGGAGTAATCGAATCATCAAGCCCTGGATTACCACAGGGATTCTAAAATGCATCAGGAATAGAAATTATATGCAGAAACGCGTTCGGGATAATCCTGACAATATGACTTTAAAAATAACATATAAAAGATACCGCAATTTTTGCAATGCACTTATTAAAAAACTAAAAAGAAAATATGATAAGGACCAAATAGACAAAGCTAGTAAAAATCCTAAACTTCTCTGGAAAGCCATAAACAGAATATCTAACCACAAACCAGATCGGACGGAAAACAAAGAACTACTAGACCTCAGGGACTCACCTACGGAATCAGCTAACGCTGCAAATGAGTACTTCTCTAATATTGGCAAATCTCTCGCAGAAAGTATTCCACCCATTGATGAAAATCCATCAAGTGATACAGATCTCGGATGTTCGTCCTCAAGTCACTCTCTCGTGCACTCATTTGTTTTACTCGAAACTGACCTTGCTGAAGTACACACAGTGCTCTCTAACTTAAAAACAAGTAGTGCCTCTGGTTGGGACGGTATTCCTACAAAATTCTTAAAACTAGCCAGCAACGTTATAGTCCCTATTGTAACAAAATTAGCAAACTTGTGTTTTGAACAAGGTGTCTTTCCTTCCGTGCTAAAACAAGCAGTTATTACTCCGGCTTACAAAAGCGGAAATAGAGGCGATATATCTAACTACAGGCCAATATCTGTGTTACCTGCTATTTCAAAAATACTGGAGAAGCTGATAAACACCAGACTGATAAATTATTTTAATAAATTTAACTTAATATCAAAAGCTCAGTTTGGCTTTAGAAAGGGAATTTCGACAGAGGACGCTATTACTGCACTCTCATCAAAAGTGATTGATAGTGTAGATAAGAATCAAAAATGCCTGTCCGTGTTCCTAGACCTAAAAAAAGCTTTCGACACTGTTTCTGTCCCCATCCTCATTAACCTCTTAGAAAAAGCTGGCATAAGGGGTGCTCCCCTAAATCTTTTTCGAAGCTATCTCCAAAATAGGACTCAGAGAACAAAATTGGGTGACTACGTCAGCGATGAGTGCCAAATATCTTGTGGAGTACCACAAGGTAGTGTCCTAGGCCCCACGCTTTTCTTGCTCTACATAAACGAATTATGCAACACTCACGTAGACGCGGGAACTGTGTTCACTTATGCTGACGATACTGCGGTTGTTTTCTCAGGTGGTACTTGGGAGGAGGTTCGTCTCTCTGCAGAACTTGGTCTTACAAAAATCGCTGGATGGCTGCAGAGAAGCTTGCTTACTCTTAACGCTACGAAGACTAACTTCATCTGCTTTTGTAAATATAACCGCTCGCAGCCACACACTGATTTCTCAATTAGGATACATACAAGCGGTTGCTCGCAAAACAATTGTTCTTGCCCATATATAGATAAGGTTGAATCTGTTAAGTACCTAGGGGTTACGGTTGATCAGCGTCTCACCTGGCATTTACACGCCGAGAACATTATGAATAGGATCCGCAAATTGATGTGGTCCTTCAAAAACCTCAGACACGTACTAACAAATACCATGTTGCACCAAGTGTATTTATCGCTAGCTCAACCTATCCTCACATATTGCATCTCTATCTGGGGTGGCGCTACAAAGACGCGATTCCTTCAACTTGAAAGAGCTCAAAGGGCGTTATTAAAAGTAATGCACCAAAAACCGTACAGATTCCCCACTAACGAACTGTACCTACTCTGTGATGTATTTTCCATTAGGAAATTGTATATTTTAAACCTAATTATAAAGACTCACAGGAGAACCCCTTATACACAAAATAAAACATCAACACGGAGAAAAAACATAATAATTAAATTACCAAAATTTAAATCTGTATTTGCTAGGAGACAGCAGCAAGCTCAATCCTGCTATCTATATAATCTTATAAACGGAGACATCGATTTTTACTCCTGTGCCACACATGAAGCTAAAAGTAAGTTAATAAAGTGGTTGAAAAGCAAAAGCTATATTGATATCGAAAATATAATACAAAAAATAGTATGATAATTAGATACACACACGCACACAAACACACACACACACACACACACACACACACACACACACACACTCACACACACACCCACAAAGACAAATTCGCTAGTAAAATAAATTACTTCAAAATAGTTATTAGCATTAATTAAGTACTTATACACCTAAGAAAATTGTAGAAAACAACATGTGGAGAGAGCGGTGTTCTCTTAGCACAAGTGTCCTGTACACTTAAAAAGAGGCACCAGTGCAGATACTGTAACTATTCTTAAGCTACCGAATAAAATTATTTTATTTTTATTTATTTTTATTCTAAAACTAGTTTATGAATACCTTGGATGCAAAGAGTTATTTATATATTGTTATTTATATTCAATTCGAAACATATTATATGCAATTAAGACTACCGTCCCGTCGTCAGAAGTTAATAAAGTATAAATTACGGAATATCGCAAAATTAATTAGTCATCGTACCTCTGCAAATGTGGTGGACATAACTAAAATTTAATCCCTTCAGGTTAAAATCAGATTCAAGCAATAATAATTATTTTCTAATGCTTCCACTACTGGCTGGGGAGCTTTCAACGTTGGTAAAGAAGCACACTGTTATTGGAAAGATACGGAACTAAGATGTCACATTAATAATTTTAAATTAAAATAGCGTTTTTGGCTTAAAAATGTTTTTGCCCACAATATATACAATTGTGAAATTATGTTTTTTGCTTCATACATAAACACTAAGAAAAATATACACGCTGATCAATTATCTCGTAGATAATTTAGCGACTGGATGGGAGTTAGGAAATTATGCCTATAAACAAATAAAACAAATACTTGTTGAACCGGAAGTAGATTTATTTGCAAGCCGATTAAAAACAATATTGCCTCAAATACGCTTTTACAATAAAAATATAATAATAAAGTAACGCTTTTCCAGCAGAAACTTAAAACTTTTTATGCATTTCCTTCATTCGCTTTAATTAACAGACTTCATTTTAAAAATGCATTGGCCAACACAACCCTGGCTTCCATTCTTTGAAAAGTTATTGGTTTCAGAATCCATACAACTCCATCCAAATATTTAATTCAAATATGGAACTATTAATAATTATAGATATGCGCTGTCATTATTGGAAAAAACACATTCTAGCGAGATGCTAAATTTTTTGACACGTAAATGGCCTAATGAAGATCTAGAAACACTTATTTTATTGGCCCTGGCTACCGCACACTGCGTACAAATCTTTATATTGATCCGAACACAAAATATTGACACACACACAGAAGTACAACTACTTCCGAAATTTATAATAAAAATTCTCGGCGGAATTGTACACAACCGATATTAACTTCCATTTTTTGACGAGAAACCAGAACTTTGTCATCTCAATGTATACAGACGTACTAAAATAATAACTAATTCACTTTGCGGTTTCAACATAGACACTTTATTTATCAGTTACAAAAAAAAAAAACATGCCAAAGACTCATCGCAAATATTGAGTCGCTGGATTTCACAATAGTGGTATCAACACATATTATGTTCACTGCACACTGCACAGTATAGCACTAGGCATTCTGCCACTTCTATGTTGGTATAGCCAACAAGTTCGTTGTCAGTGTAGACATCATACGCAAAATTGCCAGTTGAAGCGATTTTTTCTTTTATTTTTGCCTAGTTTCATAATAATGAAATTGTAGACGATTGCTATCAATTTGCTAAGATATTTGTCGTCATCGTCAAAAAACCTGTAAAATAAAAATAATTCATAAATTTTATAATAACCATGATTAGCATAATGTTAAATAAGGCCTGACTCGCTACGGATTCGCCAAATTGAAAATGCATTTAAAACAAAAGTAGCTACTATATTACATTTATATACATATTATTACATTGAATGCAGTATTAAATTTTACATTTGACGTATTTTTTCTGGAATCTTCTTTTTAATCCACTCCTGTCGTAGTTTACCTCTGATACCCTCCATCAAGTGTGCGACAGTGGTTTTAAACACTTTTTTGCACGCCCAATTCCACTTTCGAAGGAAATCATTGTGAACACTTGCTGTTTTTCCTGATTTTCGCAATTTTGCTTTAACTAAAGCCCAATATCTCTCAATTGGTCGACATTGTGGAACATTTGGAGGGTTCATGTTTTTTGGTACCATTTGAATACTATTACGTTTAAGAAAATTTGTTATATCTTTAGCGTAGTGAGCTGTTGCCAGATCTAGCCAAAACAAAGTCAGCATATTATGTTTCTGTATAAAAGGTAAAAGCCGCTTCTTCAAACACTCTTTTGTGTATACATCCTTGGTGATGGTGCACCTCGCTACATACGCACGGCTTCGGTCGCCACAGGGGCAGATAGCTTGCCAAACTAAATATTTAGCTCCAAATTTTTCAACTCCAATCGTCGTTTCAGAATCAGGAAGACATTCTCCTTCAGCTATTGTATAGTATTGGTCACCAGGAATGGTTTGAAAATCTGCTTTGACGTAAGTTTCGTCATCAATAATTATATGAAAGTTTTGTGTGCCCAATAAATCGTAGAGTTTCCGAGACCTTATTTTAATAGTTGCTCGTTGTTTTTCCGACGTTTTTGGGATCTTACGTTTTTTTTTAGATTTCATAGAAGCACGTTGTTTAGCACGTTGAACCATGGATTGACTTGTTGATGTTTTTTTTTGCCACATCACGTTCGGACATACTGCGATTTTTGCGTATGGTACTTATAATCTTTTTTTCCAATGTTGGGTTACGAGGGCCGGTTCGTTCTTTGGTTCTTGGCCTCTGAGCTGTAGACAAAGTCTCAAAATACCGTTTTAATACGCCATCTACAGTTCTTCTCGGCATTTTCAGATCCCTTGCGATAAAATGATTCGGGCGTTCGGTATTTTCTAGCCATTTGGCGATGATAAGCTTTCGCCGTTCACGTTGATTCAGTATAATTGGAGTTAATAAAATGTTTATCAATATAATTTGCAGTCATCAAATTCTTATGATATTTGAGCTATCATTACTGAAACCTGAACGAATAAGGTTGTTATACAGTCGAGAAAAACCCTTTTGAATTTGGCGGATCCGTAACGAGTCAGGCCTTACCTAAATCAAAATAAGAATTAAAACTCTTTAGTTTATTTTAAACTTACCTAATAAAAGATTTGCTGTTCTGAGAGTACCTTTACTGTTTATTTTACGTTTCGTCTCTGCGTTTGAGATTTATTTCACATTTGTGCTCTGAACATCCTACAATATGTAAACCTTAAATCGCAAAGAATGAAGTTGTGAAATATAATTGATGATCAAACGAACTTACCAAGTGAAGTTCGATCACAATTATGTGAGCAACTTCATTCGACGCGATTTATAACAACCCACCCTCAATATTAAAGGACAGTTTTGTCTAACGTCACCTTACCCACTTATAACAAAAAGTGAAATAAATTCTCAACATTAATACTGTAAACAAAATGATTCGAACGAGGCAGTCAGTGAGCCGACTATGGAACCCCGACAGAGGGGGTGAAAGATAGTGGGAATGTTTTTAGTGTTGCTAACATAAAAAAAAAAAAACTTTAAACACCGTGCAAGGCTGATGCGTGGGGCGCTACTACAATATGTAAACCTTAAATCGCGTCGAATGAAGTTGCTCACATAATTGTGATCGAACTTCACTTGGTAAGTTCGTTTGATCATCAAATTTAGTGCGTAATTGTCATTACGAAACTGACTGAAATTAAGGTTTTTTTAACTTCGCGCTAATTGGGTATCCCAAAAAATAAAAATGCCCATTTATACAAGTAGCTGAACTTATTAATTATTGTTCAGTTTGATAAGTACAAGCTACGGTTCAATTATTTGCATATTGCATCGATAGATTTTTGTTACAGTTTTGTAGGGGAAATTGCCATTAACTGCCCTGTGTCTAATACCTATATAACCACAGTATACTGAAAATCAAAGTAAACAAATAGAGCTCATTTTTGTATAAAATTTCTATTGTCAGCCACATAGTAACTCGTCACGTTATGATAAAATGAATTCTGTTTATTAATATATAGAGTACATTTTTATTAAGGTAAGGTGGAGTAAGATGAAACGGTTTTTTTAATGGGGTAAGACAAAATGCTACCAGCAGACGCTGTGCCAGAAGGTCCCCATTCTGAAAACCGTTTCATCTTATCCCACCTTACCTTACAAGGTTATCAATAACTGGAAGAGGGCTAGTTGCAGGCAATTTACCGTTATTCAAAATTGAAATAATAACAGAAATAAACTTAAATCCAAATTATTAAACCTTTTAAATAAATACAATAATGTGAGTGTGTTTAGTAAAACGTCCTACTTTGTAGATTGCTATAAAGTCCAGATTTGCTTGTATCTTTGTAATCGACAAAGCGGCTTTATAGCAATTTGAAATCGACAAATTGGGACGTTTTACTGAACACAATATGAAATGAACAATTATTTAATTATATGCAAAATATGAGCCCAGCCACTTAAGTAACATTTCATGTCCAGTTGATTTTTTTCAGATAAATGTTGGTTAATTCTTTCTTTGTATGCAATAGTGGTTTTCCTGTGTTTTGGCATAGGCTCCGCTGAATAGATACATTCTATTACGCCTTCTGTATGTTTTTGCTCCTTCTTAAACTCGTTGATTGTGCAAAATAAGTTCCATTTTCGTCGGCCTAAAAGTGTATTCCATCGATTGTGCCAGGATTCAAGAGCATTTTGTGACAGTGGAATGTTTGTTATGTAGCTGTCGAGCACTGACCACATGCTAGGCGGAAATTGGGGTGGCCGTTGTTTTACCGTAATTTTGGAGCTAACGGTTTTTGAAACTTTCGCTGATCCATTAACATAATACTTTCCAAACCATTTTGTGAGTTCTTCGGCTTCTTTGGGAATAATTTCATGTTTTATTATGTCGAACGCATCGGCAATTTCCGTTGGCTCCAAAAATGCCAGAGCCGCAAAGTGTCTTATTTTATGAGCAAACACTGGGTCCGTGTTATAAACCCGTACTAGACCTTCTGACTGAACATGTCGCCATATGCTTTGATTTAGATGGAAAAGGCAAAGTTTATTCACACATAATGGGAACATTTATTTTATTGCGTTCATAGCAGCGCATTCAAAATCAGTTACAATGATTTCTGGATTCAAATGAACTTTTAATTGATGCAATGCATGTCTTGTTAATATCTCAAGGAATATTAAATAGCACTTCTCAGTTTTGTGCTACAGCAATCCATAAACTAATGGGACTATTTTACTTGTGCCTTCCGCTGAACCAACTAGTGCATGAATGGAATATATTTGACAGAAGGGTTGGGGACAGCACTCAAACGTCCCATCCATGAGCCAGTATTTTGCTGCATTTAGAAGCCTGCAATTTTCATTCGTGGCGTAAACTATAACACATTCATCATTATCTATGAAATGACCGATTAAAAATTGCTCGTGGTCAATTTTAGTATATTCCTCGGGAATTATAACATCCCGTAATTCCTTGGGAATATTAGGCAAAGTTTTATTTCGCACTCGGTGAATCATCATTCTTAAGGCGTCTTTGTTAGGTATATGAGGAGCGCAAGTACGTGGCACTTCTTGAGTGCACCGTTGAACGATTTGTGATGGAGCATCCATGGAAAAACTCGCTTTTTCTTTTATGTCGCACTTTAATTTAAATTCTACCAGCTTTTCCGGGTCTGGTAAATGTGTATGTTCACGATTCCGCGTAATAATTGTATGTTTATTGTCCACCAACTGCGTAATAACATATACATTGCACCGAACTGCATCTTTTCTTATACACCTCCAGTAAAATTTGGTATCGCGTTTGTTATTTAAATGATAATAATATCCTTCACTAACCAAAATATCTTTGCCACGTTTTGACTTCACAATACTGCACTGTTCGTGTTCACTCATTTTGACAACTTTTAATCATTAATCTCGAGTAGGACACAACTAACGTAAGGGAACACTTTTAACAAGTAAACAAATAAAATAATCCGACGAATATGTACCTACCCACATTTTTGTGCATTGCAATTCAACAAGTTACGACTACCCCAAAAACATTTTTTTATCACTAGAATGATTAGGCCAGCTATACACTCGGAAATCCGTTTTATTCGTAACATCGATTTGTAATTCGAACACAGTTAATGCTTACAAATTACGTTGTTGAACTGAATCTTATTATTATGAATTAAAATAAAAGTATGTTCGTTGCGTATTAACGAAGTCCCGAATTAAAATTTTAAATCAAAATCCTAAAGGAATTTCGTATCTATGTAGCCTCCTTTATGTTTCTTATTGGCTAGTTATTTTAGATGAATGAACTTTGTAATGAATGAATGAGTGAAAACTAAACTTATAGTTAAAAAGATAATTTGGTAGTTAATTTTTGTCATAGACGGTAAGCATATTTCTCATATTGATATGATTATAATCATATATTTAGAATGGAAACAAAAAAAGACTTTCTTATATGTACCTGTTATAAAAAAAATGACGCGTTTAAGCAAGTAGGTATGGGTAAGTACTTATCGGTAGATGACTGTTGAAAAGCACAGTCTGCGATAAAACATACATACATAATATCATCAGCCTATGATAGTCCACTACTGGACGTAGGCCTTTCCTATTAACTATGCGTGACGATTATGGGCATTAGGAGGTAAATGCCCATAATCGTAACGATGGGCAAGCGGATTGGCGATCGCAGTAATGTGTCCACTTTGATGACGCTGCTGTGCCCATCATCCAGCCAGAACGGAGTCGCGGGAGCTTAAAAGTTCAAGGGTGGATGTGGAAACTTAAAACGGTGAACTGAATATGTGACAGACAGTTCAACGGTGAAATAACAGTCGGGAAACGGTTCCGTCGGCGGCTCATATACCGTTGAGAGGTTCTGCCGTCGAAACATTCGCTAGCGAAACAACTGTCGGCGAACGGTTCTGTCGGCAGATCATATGTCGTTGAAGGGTTTTGTCGTCGAAACATTAGCAAGCGAATAGTTCTGTTGGCGAATCGTTCATAGTCTAAAGATTCTTTCGTCGAAACCCTCACTAACGAAACACCCTGTCGGCCAATCGTTGACAGTCTAAAGGTTCCGTCGTGGAAACACTTACAGGCGAAAAGTTCTATGGGCGGACAGTTCAGTGACGAAACAACTGTCGGTGGACGGTTTCAGATTCCTCCTCCTGCGGGTGTCGTAAGAGTCGACTAAGGGATTGAAGTGTCACTTACCATTATTTGATAAAAGATTGGTGATGGGCAGCAGCGTCATTATAGTGGACACATTACTGCGATCGCCAATCCGCTTGCCCAGCGTGGCGATTATGGGCAATTACCTCCTAATGCGTCTAATACGCATAGTTAATAGGAGAGGCCGACGTCCAGCAGTGGACTATCATAGGCTGATGATGATATGTCAATAAAGTCTTCTACCTACTCATTATCTTATCAGTGCAACACTGATCGTTATCACGAACATAATTCATAGGAAATTATGTTAACGGCATTACCTAAACTTGGCAAAATCTTGAGCAAGCAAAACAATATGTTTTCATACAGTACAATTTAATAATTAAATAAAAACAATAAAACTGCATACCTGACCAACTAAAACAAAAAACATTATTTTAAACATAATTCAACAAGTGTTCAAAATGTCCACCGTGTTGTTCTTGACACAGATCCGCTGGTTTGTTCCTGTGAATGGATTGATTCACTCGAAATCTTCTTCAACAAAAAATCTTAAGATTTGTTGATTTAGATCGTCAGGATGATGACAGGGTCATCCAGGTGCTCGAGCATGTTGTGGCACTGTAAACTGTCCGAAGTCGCGAAGATTTTTGGTGCATGCGATTTATTAAAGTGTGTCCGGGGATCGGAATGTTTGGATGAAGTTTGTGAAATAACTGTTGGGTTCGCCTTGTGCTATTCGTTTGTATTGACAAACGTACAGTATCGCTACGCTCTATGTTTGAGTACGGATGTGGTGGAGTCGTGATTTTTGGTGAATAATTATTATTTTCATCACACTTGCTGTCTAAGCGCGCCATTGCTTGCGTGCGTAGCGGGAGTAATAGAAAAGTGAAATTCCCTAGGGAGTAATAGAAATGTCAGTACGTCATTTAATAATATTTTGTCTTAAAACTTATTTTTTTGTGGGCAAGTGTGATTAAAAACATTGTATGCATCACGGTCGGCAAGCGGAATACTAACTCGAGGAAACACCTTAAGGAAACAGACTAGATATATGTGCACGGAATGTATCGTGTACTTATCTATTGAGCCTTGCAGTCGACTATTTCACATCAAGTGTTCCTGACTAGTGAGCCGTTCAGTTGTGGTACGTTAGATTATACTAAATATTTTCAATAGTTTCCTCCTCCAGAAGGTGCTATACATAATAAACATACCATAATAAATACAGATAATCAAATAGTACTTCAAAAACAGTAAAAACCGAAAATTGTTTGTCTCGGTCTGAAGCACTAGTCTTAATTTGTACTTGGCACAGTAAATACAGCGGGCAGTTACGACTACTGGTGTTAAAAAATACAGGACTTACGAGGCTATACATACTTCTTGTTTAAATATTCATTAAACCTAATAATATTTAAAAAAAACATAAACATATATGTCATTATTATCACTTCATTTCTACGTATTTCTTGAAGAAACCATAAAGTTAGAATCCGCGCTAACGCTTAATAGAGAACGGAAGCGTGTGAAAGGGAAGCCACCAGTTATATGAGTATTACACGAGTGCGAAAAAGATAGACAACAATCCCAAAAGCATAACCACTTTCGAAGTGACATATCAGCCGTATCAGCCTGGTCGACGGAGATTGATATTTTTAAAGTGATTTTATAATTAAAACTTATAAGAAGGAATTTATACAGATCATGAAATCAATATGGTGTCGTGTTGTGTAAATGATTGACTTGTTTCCCACTGCAGAAATAACGACAAACACTCGTTTCACAGGTAAATATGATGTGCCTGTTGATTGTTTTCAAACGATATTTTGTCTATTTAGTAGCATTAATTGTGTAACTTATCAAATTGTAGCATTAATTGTTAGTTGTTCTATCACTGTGAGCTAATAATTTATCACAATAGTTAATATTAAAGGATATATTGTGTAAAAATATAAATTGTTACGCTACGCTAGAGCTCGACTAAATATTAAACTACCAATATCGATATTTGTTCGATAAACGTACCCAATCAGTCTATTTCTTACAATGCTGTCATGATACTAGATTTTGAACACAAATGTGTATTTAAATAACTTACAGGACCTTATTATGTTTTGTGTTATACTAGTGTGTTTTTTCCGTTAACTTTAAGTGAAGTTATCTAATTTAAATATAATTAATTTCTCTTAGAAACTAGTGACTTAATTCTTACTGTTATTGAATTAATAAGAATAGTACATTACTGCAGAAGCCGGGATACGAGGGTTTTCAGGCCGAATACGTATTTATGTATCAGTAGGTACAGTCGAGTTCATAAATATATGAGCATAGAAAAGTACATATGCATCTGAACAGATTCACCAATCAAAAATATGTTTTCTCAAACATGCAATGAAATGTTGTAGTTACTTGCCTAAAAAGCGACCGGGAAGTACCCCGTTGCCGGCCTAGGCCGGCAAGTGCCTCTTTTTTAATTTTCGTTTGACATAGGGTTGTGACCTGGCATCTTGGCTTTTAGCCAATAATTATCTGTAAGTAATATTAGTATTAAAAAAAATGATTGGCTAATTGTTGCAGTTATAATTACGTATTTAAATTATATAATTTAAAATATTATGTACAATAACTACTCAAAATAATGTTTAAAAAGCAGTATTATACGGTGCGATCCGTCGGCGCCGATCATCGCATGCGATTAATTGGGCCCAACAGACCGCATCGTCTAATACCGCTTTTTAATTTGCACCTTTCAAACATGTCAAACTTAAAAAAAAATGAGGCGTCGGTGTCTTATTTGATTTTTAAGGCAGTATAGCTTAGTGTTTTCGCCTGTCCACAAGGACTAAAAATATAAAAAAAAGTATTTGACTTTTGTTCTGTTTCAAAGACTTAGTTATGTAGTTGACTTATAATTTCTTAGAATGAAGATATTTTTTTTTGTTTCAATTCATTGCATGTTTGAGAAAAGCACTATACATACCTCGGCCATGAAGTGACGGGTTGCCGTCCGAATACTATCCGGCCTCGCTTCGCTCGGCCGTCTACATATATTCGGCCGGCAACCAGTCACTTCGCGGCCTCGGTAGTAATGTACTATTACATATACCCTGTCATTTTAATCTGAACATGTGTCTCATTAATGTGTAATCATCTGAAACTCAAAACTTTTTCCTTATATTTTGACAGTCAAACTATACTTTTCTCTCTTTAACTTTACGTATGACGTCATAGAAGTGTCATTAGTATTTATTCCCAACTAGCAAAATATAGTCATATAGAAGTTGAGACAACGTTTTGCATATAACTTGTAGTTCTATTTGGTTGGTCATATAAACGTAAGGTAAACGGTTATAAAAGGCGAAAGTGGCGCAAATTATAAGACTTATTGGTGAGATAAAGGTTAAATAAAGGTTTGCATGGCGACTTAAATCGTTTATTAAAGGTATTGTAACGATTAAGGAATGACCAAAACGTTGTATAAAGAGTACAACAAAAACCTTTACGCGACCTAAATATCAAATAAATGTTTTATAACTGACCATTTTGTTTTATAGAAGGTTTAGTGTAATCCTTACTCATTGCTTATCGGACTTTTAAGTTACATAAACATTTTTAAGTTTTATTTATAAAACTGCTCCTGACATTTATTTTAGATACGCGCAAAACTTGGTGTGTGTGACAAAAAGTGTACGGAAAAATAATACTAGGGAATTTTATAAGTTTTGTAATAGAAATTATTGTGCTATATATTGAGCGTTTGCACATTTGGCGTGAGCTGAATTCGTATGGGAAGGTCACTTTACTGTTAAAGTTTATGATGATATACAGTTTTTTGCTGTCGCGCTCTTAATATATTCGAAATAATTATAATTTATAACAATATTTCTTCATATTTTATTATAGTTAAGGTTAGCCATTTTGGAACAAGTCATGGATTTATACTTATACGACTACAATATAACTTTATCTTAAGTAAAGGTTTTTATAACGACTACAAATTGTCCGCCATTACTAAGCCGCCATTACTAGTCCGCCACTTCGTTTGTACCGTTTCCACGATGTAACGTCCATGGATTTTTTCTTTGAAATAGTACTGTGATGCTCACGAAATGGCGACTGATGTTTTATAATATTAATTTCAAATCGACTTTAAATTGCATGATGTTTTATAACCGTAACTTAAAATCAATTTAAAAACATATAGTTCAATAAAAGGAATATAACGGGTTCGGCAACAACTAAAGGTTTTTCAAAGTTTTTGTTTGACGTTAATATAACCAACTGTTGAATAAAAGGTAGATAACAGTCCCGCTGATATCTTTTTGTCATATTGAAGCTACCCTCAATACCGCTATATAACTGTCGAGATAAGGTTTTATGATATCACTTATACAACAATAAAATTATGTAGATGTTGTAAAAATGACCTTATTACGACGGTTCTGTTTTTTCAAAACCCTCTATAAGACGAAAACGTTTATACGACTGAACATCATTAAGTAAACGTTTTCTTTAAAACCTCTACATGATTGTTGTATAATTAAGTCGCAAAAACGTTTATTTACCATAGTAATTAGACTATTTGGTAGGACGACTAAACTATCAGATTTATAACGTTTATTTGACTAACAGGTTAACTAAAAACGACTATAAAACTCTTATATGGCTAAAGGTCGTATAACTCTTGATTTATATGACTTCTTTGCTAGTTGGGTTGATTTAAACTTTCACGATTATCACTCATATTTTAAAGACAAACGGGTCTTAATCGCGTAAACTTACGTTTAATTATATCCTGATGTTTCGGGCATGACGTTACACCCGTGGTCGCAGGCAGACTGCCTGCCTGAGTCTGCCTGCGACCACGGGTGTAACGTCATGCCCGAAACATCAGGATATAATTAAACGTAAGTTTACGCGATTAAGACCCGTTTGTCTTTAAAATATGAGTCATTAGTATTTGCTTGCGGCTTTTTAGTCTTTTTACCCATTTATTTGCAGCACGCTTAGCCCTTATTTCCTGACCTCTCCAGTAATAACTCCTCTCCAGTGACTTCTGGTTTTCCCATGTAACCTGTCCAATTTAACGGAAATAAAAAACACTGTGTATGCAAGAATAGTTTGCTCTTATAAAGATTAATGGTTATTTGTTATACGAGGGTACACATAAATTTGTTTTTTACCTGCGAGTGGCAACATGATCGAGAGAAGGGATTCTATTATTGGACGAGCGAAGTGAGTTGTTCTAAAATTGAATCCTGAACGTGGCGAGTGTTTCAACCAGGAAACTCTCGCCACGTTCTCTGCTTCTGGTTAACTTTGGGCGGAACTTCCATTTTATATTAGACATCCGCTTCGATTCCGATTCTGTTATTTTTAAAACAGAACTTATATCGGATGTAGAGTCTAGAGCAACGTTTTAGGCATATCAATAGTAACAAAAATCTTACCCATCTCGTTCTGTTGTATTTGTATAGTTGCGTTTCGTATATTAGCCCATGTTGGGCTAACGTGGAGAGCAAGTAACTATATTAATTTATTTCCTCGCAAATGTGATGAAAAACATTGTATGTAGGTATAGGTGGACCAGAATCTCATGGCAAATGGGGAAATAAAAATTTGTAGAGGGTAATACGAGGGAATTTGGACGGAACAGCGGCCCTACCGCGATAACGAAATTCATAAATTTCGAGGGTTTGTCTCTCTGACTCTATTGACGCCTTCGTTCGAGTGACAGAGAAAATTCTCGAAATACCTTACCTTACGCCAGAGGCTTAAGTTCACACTCGTTCGCAATTTCTTATTCAATACCCTTAATTCATATTATACTATTATTGTGTTTGTTTTGACAGTTGTTCAAAATTTAACTTTTCGTATGCTTAGTACAGCAGATCTGCTCCAGTACAATTGACTTTATGAAATAGCCGTCAAAGTTAAAACTTGTTTGAATTGCTTGACGCTAACGCACACTAAAGGTTAAACCTAATAGCAAAATAACTAAGATAATGAATATCTATGATAGGTACATGTTGTCGATAAAACAGTCGGACATCGATAGATAATTGGTCTGTTGTAACAGGCAACCCTATTCCTGACCACACATAGACAAATGTACGCACACACTGGCGTTTCGTTTTTGATTATGCTTTTAATCGTTGTCAATCGTTCTTTGTCATCTTAGTTCTGTGGAAGAAACAGCAAATTACTTTAATAATAAAAATTAAACAGAGACATTTATTTGGAGATAACTGAGATAAGGTAAAAAAATAAAATCTTCACTACTATATTTATATGTATCGTGTGTATGATACGATAGGCTTAAACATAAGTCGTGTCATGTTTCATATAATATTTTGCGTTTCAGAAATGGATACGGATTGCAGCCAGTCAATTCTACTTGATTATGTCGACAAAGTGTATCTAGCTGAAACCCAGGAGTTTTTTAAATCGAGATCAACGGCCTCACACCCGATTTATACGTACAACGTGGGACGCAAACACCGAAAACAACTGTTTCAGAAAGGAGGACACAAACAGATGATGAAGGGTTGGTTGTCGAGCCAGCTTCTACGCTTTCTACTTATACGCAGACGGAAGATACATTTAGTCTTACTCGGCGTCATGAACTGTTCGCCACTATTATGGCCGAGGACTTTTTTGAGCATAATAGAGGATTAATAGAAATATTCAAAAAAGCATTTCTCGCCGTAACTGCACGAAGTGCTAATGATGTTGACAAAAGATACGGCATCACTAATCTGTAATACTTTGTTATATTTTATTGTAAAATCTTTTCTTCGCATATCATAGTAGTGTTAGTAGTAGAGGATATGTATGGCGTCTGCACTTTTGTCTCAGGGAACGCCGCTTGGCATGCTTGTTCGTTAGGTCAAACTAAGCTAATCAAGCCCCCTAGCCACGAGATTAAACTTTCCTATTTGAGGGCTTCATCGCGTGGCTAGGAGGTTTGATTTACTTACGTTTCCAATCCAAACAACCATCGTGCTAAGCGGCATTGGTAGCCGTTATAATGGCGGGACCAGGCCTACTACCGCGAAAATTAAAGGATTTTTCTCTGTCACTCAAACGAAGGCGTCATTAGAGTGAGCGAGACAAATCCTCGAAATTTACGAATTTCGTTTTTCGCGGTAGGGCCGCAGATCCTGAATATTAAGACATACCTGAACAAACTATTGTCATCCTTCACAATCTCAAGACGTATTCCATAGGGAAAAAGAGACAAATAAAGTAGCTCTACTTGGTCGTGATTTCCAACAATGACTCCATTTTCTTGAACAATGCTACCAACCTGACTAGATAAAATGTCATTACTATTTTGTGATGTCCAGTCTTCATCGTATGCTTTTATAGGCAATTTTAATACTTTTACCAAATTAGGTAGCGAATACAATAGGAACAAACCTTATTTCCTACTCAGAATCACGATCTTCTTCGATCGTGATTTCAAAATCTACATTTTAGGATAAAAATAAAATCACAAAGTTAACGAAATATTTTCTTTAATTAAAATGTCATAATGACGGTTTCCTAAAACGTATGCCACTAGTTGGCGCCACCTAGCCGTAAGGTCCCGCTAAGAAACACAAAGAAAAACTAACTAGAAGGTATTTTCACATCACCACATCATCAGCCTATGTTAGTCCACTGCTGGACGTAGGCCTCTCCTATTAACTATGCGTATAGACGCATTAGGAGGTAAATGCCCATAATCGCCACGCTGGACAAGCGGATTGGCGATCGCAGTAATGTGTCCTGTCCACTATGATGACGCTGCTGCCCATCTTCAATCTTGTAGAATGGTCAGTGACACTTTAATCCCTTAGTCGACTCTTACCACACCCGCAGGAGGAGTTGGGGTGGTGACAAATGTATTCTTACTGCCGTCACCACACGGCAATTTATACGAAGGTATTTTATTTTTTAAATAAATTTTAAAAAATTTTATATAATTTTTTAACTCATACAAAATATTTAAGCCCGAAACTATAAACATAGAATTTAGACAAGTTTCTGGACCTGCTGCCGCCCTGGTGAACGTCATTTCAGAAAACTCTCATTATAACAAGTTTTATGGAACTTATCATTCCTTAAAGCATACCTAACAATTTTCGTATGATGGCTTCTTTATAATTAATCACTCTACACAAGTATCACATGCGTGTCATTATTAAACTAAACTTAATTTACTTTCTGGTTGACATGACATTGGATGATTACCAAATATGGTGGGTACTACGTCAGAATGCAATCACTTATGCGCGTACCCTTGCCTGAAACAACAGCTTAAAAATGTGCGGAGCATATTTTTGAATACTTTTTAGGGCACCAGTCGTCTGCCTTTTTGATATTTTTGACCCATAACAGCCTTTGTTCAGTGTCCTGTGGAAACCTGTTGGAAATTAAAAACATCGATTCATTTTTGAGTTGACTATCAATACATTTATCGATATCACGACCGGTCTCTTAAGTACAACACTATGCGATACAAATGTTTGAATCCCACTATTTATAATTACATTACGAATGCAAATACGAATGGTTTAATCACAAAACTACACACATGTATCCGGCAACAAATATTGAATAAGATTTCCAGTTACTTTCACAGAACTAAAATGACTAAGAACGATCGACAACGATTAAAAGCGTAACCAAAAACGAAACGCAAGTGTGTGCGTAAATTTGTCTATGTGTGTTCAGGAATAGGGTTGCCTAACAACAGAGCAATTATCTATCGATGTTTGACTGTTTTATCGACAACATGGTATTTTTTATCTTCGTTTTTTGCTATAAGTTTTATAGTACAATGTGAATTGAGGGTGTCGAATTACAAATTGCAAACGTGTGTGAACTTATTATCTGGCGTATCCCTTAAATTTAACAGAAATAATAAAAATCGTATATTACCAAAAAAATCTCACAAAACATAGTAAGGTCCTTCACGTTTGTTAAATACACATTCGTATTTAAAATCTGGGACTATGACAGCATTGTAATGTAATAGATTGATTAGGTATGTTTATCGAACGAATATCGATATTGGTAGTTCAACATTTAGTCAAGCTCTAGCGTAGCGTGACAATTTATATTTTTACACAAAATATCCTTTACGAGGGCTGTTCCAAAAGTTTTTAGTTGCTCCGGTTCTATTCATGCGATTTCAATAAAACTTACACCATTTTGAGGGATATTTCAATGACGCTTTAGGCGGTGTAAATTTGTTTTCGTAAAGATTTTAGATATTTTTATTATTTTGTTTTACTAAGACGTGTCGAGCCTTACTCCAATGACCATGATACCGGTTTTTAAGACACTTTTTTAATGAGATGCTATGAACATCATTCGCTTATAAAACTATTTTATTTTATAGGTACTAGTAATTGAAAATATTTCCGTTATTTTTAAGTACAAATTACGTGATATCCTTTACTTTAATTATAAATGAGTAGGCATCGAAAAAAATCGTAAACTCCAAAATTGGAATTTCGAATATTGTAAAAATCATCATTCAATCAATAATCATTTTTGTTCAATTATAATTTAAAAAACGCAAAATGAACTAAATTATTTATCCCGGGTATATTTTAGTACAGCTTTCAAAGATTTTTATACGAAATATGCTTCAATGTGTCAAAAATTGCCAATTTCTCCATACAATGTTAAATTTCATACAAAACAGCTTTTTGTAAAAAAAATATAATAAAAAAACTATTCCCATCACATGCATAAATTTACTAACCATAATAAGTATTGAAATGTACCTCACAATGATATAAATTTAATTTAAATCGCATGAATAGAACCGGAGCAACTAAAAACTTTCGGAACAGCCCTCGTAATATTAACTATTGTGATAAATTATTAGCGCACAGTAATAGGATAACTAACAATTAAATCTAGACAATGATAACTTACACGATTTATGCTACTAAATCGACAAAATATCGTTTGATAACAATCAACCGGCAAATCATATTTACCCGTGAAACGAGTGTTTGTCGTAATTTCTTCGGTGGGTAACAGGGCAATCCTTTACAATACACGATACCATATCGGTTTAATTGTTTGTATAAATTTAATTCTTACTAGAATTAAATATAAAATCACTTTTAAATAACAGTCTCCGTCCAGAAGGCTGATACGGCTGATATGTCACTTCGAAAGTGGGTACGCTTTTGGGATTGTTTTCTATCTCTTTTGCACTCGTGTAATAGTCATATGACTGGTGGCTTCTCTTTCACACGCTTCCTTTCTCTATTAAGCGCTAGCGCGGATTCTAACTTTATGGTTACTTTTACCTTAATATGGTTCGAAATCTTAAAATTCAAGGCAAAACTAAATTACCGGTGTAACGTAATGTCTTTATTTTGTTCATTCAGGTAACCCTGGCGGTTTTTACACCCTAAAGCCACAAAAGTCATCACTTTTATCACATTCCGTGCAATTATCGAACAGAAATGTACATGAAAAGCTTTATTTTAATCACTTTTACTATTTGCGGTTTAGGTGCACTAGTGGGTGATTCTTATTCTTACATTTTTTTCTGTGATATGTAAGAATCGAATATATTTTGTGGGAAAATATATAAAGTGTGTATTAATTCACGTAGTAAATTACCACTAATATCATGTCAGAGCATCATTTTTGCCATAAAGTTATTAGCCAGCTATAAAAAAAAAATTGCTAACCCCAAAACGTCACGTTGCGTCACGGACCGTGTTGTGTGAGATTGCCGAATTCGAAAATAGAATATTTTTTTCTGGTGAATTGTCAAATTCTCACGCAAAATATTACAGCATTTATGCAAGGTTAATGTTTGATTTATAAGATAATACTATAGAAATCTTAATATTCATTACTATTTATGATTTACATCAGAATAAAATGTGTGAGTAGTTTTTGTGTCACGACCGTGTACGTTACTATAAAAATACGGATCTCTGTAAAAAAGTATCTTTAATATTGGCAACCCTTTTTATGTTTTTTTAGAACAGCAACATAGTGTTGTTGTCAAATTTGCAAATAACTGAACGTTGTGTGTGTCTCAAGAAAAATTTCTCCGTATTTTTTTATAAAAAGGGACAACCTTAACACGTCAACGCCGTGTTTGGCTTTCAAACGTAAGTAACAATGTCACACTATTGTTTGAAACATAATATGTACCTCACACAGTGTAGTTCCTGATAATTAATTTAGATTTGTGAGATTATGGCTAGCTTTTAGGTTATATCGAACATGTCTCAAATTGTCACAACCACGATATGAAAAAAACGTCACGGCCATGGACTTATTGAGTACGTGGTTGTGGAATATATAACACGTGGTCGTGACATTTTCGTTTCATCTAGATAATCTACGGATTTAAAATGATTTAGTATACACTATTTATTGAGCATTTTTATTTTGTCCATTTTCCCATGGATTTGTAGTTTCTGGCCTGACATAGAAACAAGTCGTTTTGTGTTATATTTTTCATTTACTTTTCAACATAGTCTCCTTGTAACTCTTGTAAGGCTATACAATTGTCCCTACGATGCTCCCATGATTTTAACAAGGCCAACTAGTAGTTGCCGTCTTGCTCTTCAAAATAGGCCCCAATTACCCCTTCGTTCTTGAAAATCTCTGTCCACCGAGCCAAGATTTGTATCTGGCATATTAGATATGTTGTAGGTATTGGAATATAGGAAATCAGCAATTATAAAAAAACTTATTGATAAAATGGCGCCAATTTTGACATTAAACATCAGAAAAAAATAAGGTTGTAGTACCAAGGAGGTTTTTTTAAACAGTTATTCTCCATTGTCAGACCAGAAACTTTTCAGACGACCCTTGTAAAAGGGATATTTAAATAATTATTTACTGTTTTGAAGAAAAATACAAATAAATTCTGTTAATGAAACCATTTCGTTGCTTTATTTTATTGCTTAATCATAATTAATTATGATATTACGAATTTAATAACATCAATTGTAACATTTATTTGAAAAAGTCACGTCCGTGTCATACATTGTCACAACCGTGTTTACATGGTTTTTTTTGCCTTTTCCAATGGTATTAAGCTTATCCAGATTCATCAAGAATATGATTTTGGTATATTTTATTGATTAATCATAATAAATTATGATGTTACGAATTTAAACACATCAATTTTAACATTTATTGCAAATATGTCACGTCCGTGTCATACATTGTCACAACCGTGTTTACATGCAATTTTTTTTTTGTCTTTTCCAATGGTATTAAGCTTGTCCCACATTCATCAAAAATATGCTTTTGGTATATACTTTCGATGTACATTGCGAAAAACAGTAAAGAAAAAAAACTTTTTTATTTTCTTTTGCTGAACTTTTTTTAAGAATCACCCTAGTGTACCTATACAAAGATCGTTGACAGGCATTGCCGGCGTCACCCACAGATAATAATAGACTCCGTCTATAAAATAATATGTCTATGGATGTCAAGATAAGTCTATATTGTCTATTCCCTATAAACGCATTCGGGTTTGTTTACACGCAGTGCAAGGATGAACAATATGATGTTGTCGGTCTGGTGTCCGGCCACCACATGTCCACATGGTGGTGGTGTCGGTGGTGTTCTGTTGCCGGACACCAGACCGACAACATCGTCAACTCCTGATGATGCCTCGTAGAGAGGCGAAACACGTGTCGAGTACCTATAGTGTTATTGGTGGTAGTTTGTTATAGTTATTTGCGTATTTATTTTTGCGGCGGGAGGGTGGGAAAATTAATTACATGGAAAAAAATACGCAAGTAATTATAGCGGGTTACACTAATTAGCTACACATTCTGTATCGCGGAAGAGCAAAGCAATATTGTTCATTAGGGTGGATCCTTTTTTTTATTTTCGGATAATCATAAAATAATCTTACGAATCGATACTATGCGGCTAGAAAAACAAAAAATATTATGACCATATTTAGATATTTTATCCTTATGGACCCCATATAGAAAGAAGCCCGAAGATCAGCCTTATTTTTATGATTTTTTTAAGAAAACTCGGATGAGCAAGGATATTTTCTGTTTTAATTTTATGGATAAACAAAATAAGATTGTTTATCATAAATTTAAGGTTTGTGTGATTTAATTATATGTAAATTGTTCGCAGTATCTCCAAAAAATAATTTGCAACTTTGAGGCTCTTGGGGCAGTACTTCCCGAATGATTATCGGAAAAAGATATATTGTTGAAAAAGTTACTTTTTAGACAGGTTATTCCTATACGTGGCCCGTATCAGAAAATCCTGAAAAAAATTTTGGTCCATACATTGAAGTATGAAAAAAAATTTTTTTTCCGATTTTAGGAACCGCGCGCCGATAGAATGATAGTCGTAAAAAGTAACATTCTTTAACAATATACCTTTTTCCGATATTCATTTGGCAAATACTGCCCCAAGAGCCTCAAAGTTGAAAACCAGTGTTTGCCGATACTGGTTATAATTTTCATATAATTTAATTGTGCAAATTCTAAATTTATGACAAATAACGTTACTTTGTTTCTACGTAAAAATAAAACAGAAAATATTCACGAACTACTTACTGACTTTTCTTAAAAAAACCTTAAAAATAGAGTCGATTTTTGAGCCTATAAATGAAGTACAAAATAAAAGTAAATCCAAAAAAGATTATTTTATGAATTTCCGAAAATAAAAAAATCGATCCACCCTATTGTTCATCCTTGAATATGGACTTCCACAAAGTAACGCCTGATTCAATTAATTACACGCAGTGCGTTTTTTGCATTTTAAGAAATCTCGTGTATACAAGACTTAATGAAATACATGGCTGCAACCTAATATTAAATGTCATTTCTGATGAAAAGTAAGCCATAGAGGAGCTTTCTTTTTTAATTTTTACGTCTCCCGCCCAACCTAAACCACTAATTGGAGTTCAAGGCCAAAGAAACTACGACAGATGCGTTACTGTCAAATCTGTCAAAGTCTCTTATGTCATTGTCAAATAAAGTTTTCAGGTTTCGACAACCTTTTTATCATTTTTCACCACACTGCTCGTAAACACGCTGTTTGTCCTTCAATTTCAGAGCGCAAAACTGTGTTTTAATCTCTAGAGGTTAAAGTAATTTTTTTTTAATCTTCTGGATAGACTAAAGCAATAACTTATACGGCCTAAGAATGCAATAAGCTTTTTGACGTTTGAACTAGACAGTACGTTCCAAAACTCAATAGTTTCAAACAGATTCATACACATGAACCTTTCATAATATTATATTCAATATGCTAAAATCCAAATTAAATACCACATTTTGTTGTAAAAGGCTTTTAATTAAAAGTTCTAAAAATACGACTAATAAAAAAATAGGAAAATGAAAATGTTTTCACTATGCAAATTTCAGAACGCATCCGAATATTTTTTTCTTTTAAAATTACAAGCCACACCAAGATAAATATTTGAGGTTATTGTTTTATTATTTGTTGATTTTATGGAAGTTTAGGACTTGCAAATACGCCTTCTAATTTGTTATGTTTGAGTTTTACATATTTCGCATGTTTCCTCGCTTTAGTGATGAAAAATGTTGTGTGCTTTTAGTGGTGAAAAATGTTGTGTTTCACTCGGCAGCAAAGCTTGTTCAACTCTCGTGCCTTAAAACCCTCGCATCGCTCAAGATTCCATTTTATGAAACACTCTCTGCTGTACAGTAGGTATACAGGGTGTAAAGGTTTCAGTAACGATGTCTTTTACACACTGTATAAATGGATGCGGCTGAATGCACCACACACACTAAGATTATTAACGACCCATTTCCCCATGGGTAATGATCCTTGTCAACCTTGACTGCTAGTAATGTACGCTTTCTAGTTACCATGTAACCTTCATCGCATGGAACTAAATGACTATATAAGGAAACCCTTTCTATTAAATAAAGGTCATTCTACCACGAACCACCTTAAGTATCATTGCTGCTCCCGTAACGTCAGTCACTTCATGGCGATCCTACCAGTCGGGCTACTCGAGGTAGCCCAATAAAATCCACTATGAGACAACGCCGCAGCCAGCGCACCTGCCCAGCAAGCCAGTAACAACGGTGCAGCCCACGCACCTACCAGCAAACCAGTAACGACGCTGCAAACCGCGCACCCGCCCAGCCAGTCAGCAGGTCTGAAAGCTTCAAGAAATGGGAAGCCAGTGCGAAAAACAGCCTAACCGAGAAGAAGTAATAATTGCACAGAACGGAGCAACAAACAACGCCAGCCCTAGCCAGGTCACCAGCAACCACATAGTTACATACATATTGACCACAATACTGATAATAGTATGCATCATACTGACGTACGCCATATGGAAAAAAATCCATAAATGCCTTACACGGAAAATCGAACGCCAGGCCATTGCAACCATCATCCGCAACACTACTAAACAAGAGCAAGCAGTCTAAGCAAGATCATCGGCAGCGAGGCACGAGCGTCAGATTCCGCAGATTCCGCACAACCTACCAGAGCCCTGAAGTCAACAGGTACAATGTTCGGCAGTATTCGCATCTAACATTTTTTTTTGTATGCATTCAGATAGATTTAATTTTATTATGTAAAGTGAATACTTCGTACCGCCAATGCATTAATTTAATAACTAATTAAAATATTATGACCAAAATTCAAATTTTATATGACGAATTAAAGGCATTGCAAGAACAGATTAGAAAATTAGGGCCCCAGCGTAGAAAAGAGGCTATCGGTCATTCAAGAATACAGTACTGAATTAGAAAAATCTCAGCTCTCTGTAGAGGATAGTGAATTAATCCAGTTTTATCTTACAAAAATAGAGTCCATATACGGTAGTATTATTAAATCGTACAGTGACGACAGATCAACCACTATGGCCTCCACAGAAATCTTTAGCCTAAAAACGGCAGTAGCATTGCTACCAGCCATGGACGGCACTGAGTCCGTCACTAAACAATTAATAGATGCCATCGAATTGTACTCCTCGATGATAAAAGAGTCCGACTCCAAATTATTAATTAATTTCGTTGTTAAAACAAGATTAACTCAAGATGCTAAACTAAGAATATCCGATAAGCACACCACTGTGAGCGCTTTAGTTGATGAAATGAAACACCGCCTATTACCCATTAAATCAGCGACCGCGATACAATCGAAATTATTAACAATTAAACAGGGGCATAGGTCAATAGAGCGATACGGACAAGAAATAGAGGATCTATTCGTGAACCTCACAATAACCCAGTCCAATGGGAAAGCAGAGCCTTACGAAATTTTACAACCATTAAATGAAAAGACCGCGATAACAAAATTTGCACAAGGATTGCGAAACGACAAATTAAGTACAATTATATCTTCCCGGGGGCATACCTCACTAAAGGATGCCATCCAAGACGCAAAAGATTACGAAATGTCGACATCGTCTACAATCGCCCCGGAACAAGTTTTACACTTCCGCAATAAGGGATATCCTATCCGAAAACCATTCACGCAGCATATTCGTAACAGACAGCCAGTTACTAGATATCCACAGCGTCGTAATCCTAGTTTTACTACGCATAACAGGTACGCGCCTAAGAAAAATACGCGTCCCATACTAACTGAGAATACACGTACATACCCTAACCGTGGGTATAGTTATCACCGCAAAGTATTTAGGAAGCGACCGCAAATAAATACTGCGATAGAGAGTAGACAAGAGCAAAGCGAGACACCATCACTGTCACAATTTTTTCGTGACCACTAACTATATTCTTACTTACAACAATATGAACTCAGTCCAATTTACGATAAACGACATAACGCACGTATGGCTTATAGATACAGGAGCCAGCCTAAGCCCCATAACCATAACAATGCACGCGGACACGCGGCATTGTTATCACACGTGCGCATGATACCGAAACATACTCAAATCAACGGAGTAGGAGGAAAACTAGAATCATATAACACAATTTCTCTAAACTTGCAAAGTGGAAATCAGACATTTGAACATTTATTCCATGTATTCGAAAAATTACCAATACAAGTACACGGAATATTAGGACAAGACTTTTTAATAAAATACAAATGTGTCATAAATTACGAAACAGGAAAAATTACCCTAAACAAAAACAATCATCCATTAACAATACCTCTAAGTATGGAAAATTACGAAGACAGTACCGTCACTGCAAATCAAATTAAAATCTCCGCACGCAGTGAATCCATAATAAAATTACCCACAAATTATAGAGGAGATTGCGTCATATTATCAAACGAGATTGGAGAAGGAATATTTATGGCCAATGCCATAACACATACCAATAAAGGACAACTCACAGTAAAAGTACTAAATACAAGGGACGAAGATATAATTTTAAAAAATTTCACACCGGAAATTAGATCACTACAAGACTATCATTGTGTTTCCTATGAAAAATGTACAAACAACGCCGAAAGAGTAAAATTATTATTCTCACTGTTACAATTAAACAATTTAAACAATGAAGAAAACAACTCAATTGCCAGCATTTGTGTAAAATTCGCCGACATTTTTCAACTACTCGGTGACTTACTAAACACTACAAACTTGTATGAACAAAAAATACGTCTTAAACGCAACACTTTACCTGTGTATACAAAACCATACCGCTTACCGCAAGCACAAAAACCCGAAATAAGTAAACAAATAAAACAAATGTTAAAAAATGACATAATAGAAGAATCCCAGTCGGAATGGGCGAGTCCCGTGCTCCTCGTACCCAAAAAAACAGATTCGACCGGATAAAAGAAATGGAGATTGGTTATAGATTACAGGAAACTCAACGACGTAATTGAAAACGATAAATTCCCGTTACCCAACATTACTGAAATTCTAGATTCTTTAACAGGTGCTATGTATTTCAGCACGTTAGATTTGAATCGGGGTACTATCAAATTAAATTAGACCCAGAAAGTAGAAAGTATACAGCCTTCTTAGCCAATAACTAACAATGGCAGATGAAAAGATTAGCGATGGGAATGAAGAACAGCCCCAACGCATTCAGCAGAGCCATGACACTAGCCATGTCAGGACTAAACTACATGCAGTGCATTGTTTATTTAGATGACATTATTGTCATGGGTAGAAATTTACAACAACACAACAAAAACTTAACTGATGTGTTCGAAAGACTCAGACGAACAAACTTCAAACTGAACCCCCTTAAGTGTAACTTTCTTCAAAAATAAATTTTATATCTCGGCCATGTAGTTACTCCAAATGGAATAAAACCCGACCCGCAAAAAGTTACAGCTGTCAAAAATTATCCCAAGCCAAAAAATGCTGACGAGGTCAGACTTTTTGTAGCTTTCGTAAACTATTATAGAAAATTTATTCGACATTTTTCCACCATATCCAACCCACTAACCAATTTATTGAAGAAAAATGTACCCTTTGACTGGACTAAACAGTGCGAAGAGGCATTTGAAAGTCTAAAAATAGCCATCAGTACGCCACCACTACTACAATATCCAGACTTTTCAAGTGATAATACCTTCACGATACACACGGATGCATCGGGCGTAGCTATAGGATGTGTATTATCGAATAAAAATGGGTTACCAGTAGCCTACGCCAGTAGACCTTTAAATAAAGCAGAAAAAAATTACCCTACCACGGATAAAGAGTTACTAGCAATTGTTTTTGCCATAAAGTACTACCGTCCTTATTTATATGGACGTAAGTTCAAAATAGTAACAGATCATCGACCACTAATTTATTTATTTGGCATGAAGAATCCATCGAGTCGACTAATCAAGTTCCGTTTATGCCTAGAAGAATACGATTTCACTGTGGAATACTTAAAAGGCAAAGATAACGTAGCTGCAGACGCGTTATCTAGGATCGAGATTACAAGCGAAGAGTTAAAGAACATGACAAAGCATGTGATATCTGTAATGACTAGAGCACAAAGGAAACGAATGGAACAACAAAACCAGGATAACAGCTCACAAGATGACGAAACCCACTGTGACTGGAATGCGCAACCAAACATAGTGGAAATCCTAAAAAAGCCAAATAATGTACCAGAATTAACGTTTAGAAAAAGTACTTATTACAAAATATTAAAACAACGAGACTATGTAACTAGTCAAAATGATATAATTATATACTCGCCAGCCTTAGCGACACTGTGTGTCACTCCTAATACTCGATCGTGTGAGAAACGAGCTTTCCTCGCGAGAGAACAAGGTATATTTTGCAAGGCGCAACAAATAACGGAAGTATGCATACTACATGATAAAGAAACTGCGAGTATCATAACAAAGCTAGCTAAAGATATAAATAAGTACAATAATGGGTCCGGACCCCGATTATGTATCATAAAAGGAAAAAAAAACATAACAAGCGCAGATGACAGACGTGTCATACTGAATGACTTTCATTTATTACCTACCAGTGGTCACACAGGTATCCGAAGGATGACCAACAAAGTGAAACGCTACTACTACTGGTCAGGAATGGATAACGACATTATAAAGTTCGTAAAAAATTGCGACAAATGTCAAAAACAAAAATTTCAAAAAACCGTATAACAACCTTTATGTATAACTACTACAGCAACAGCTTCCTTTGATAAGGTATTTTTAGATTTATGCGGACCCCTAAATAAAGATGTAAATGGGTACTGCTATATACTTTACCTTACAATGCGAGCTCACGAAATATGTAGAGGCTTACCCACTTCCAAATAAGGAAACGGACACAGTAGCCAGAGCATTAGTTGATAATTTTATATTACGTTATGGAATTCCTAAGGAGATAGGAACAGACAGAGGAACGGAATTTATTTTGTCAACAATGCGCGAATTATGTAATATTTTAGGAATTAAGCAATTGCAATCAACCGCTTACCACCATGAGAGCCTTGGTTCTATAGAAAATTCTCATAAGGCTCTAGGAGCATTTTTAAGGATACAAACAAACAACCAAGCTCATCAATGGTCACATTGGTTACAATATTGGTGCTTTGCATATGAGGAGTGTCTTTTCAAAAGGACTTATTTCCACTTTCAACTTTTTTTAAACTATGAATGTAGTTTTGCTAAAAGTAAAGAAATACATATCTATTTTGAATTTCAAGTTCTAATAAGCTTCTTCTTGTCCTCCAAAATGTTGAAATACCAAAGTCCGTGTCAAAAAGGCCTATTTCTCCCTTATACTAAGAAAATGATATGAGCTTTTAGAAGTGTATATTTTATTATAATAACTTATTGTTAAGTACTTTTTGTATAAATGAAGGGTTTGTAAACTTTCCTTGAAAAACAGCTTTTGTATTATTGGATAAACTCACAAGGCCGCAACAAAACGGCTTAATTCCAAAAGTTCCGCATCAAAAGGGCTTAATTCTGAAAGTTTATGTTAAATTAACTTAATAATTAAGTTGATAAAGCAATATATTTAGTGCCATAACATTTATATCAACTTACTTAAGTACTATATCAAAAACACAGAAAGAATATCGAAATGAAAACCGTGGATTTATGTTTTTCTCAATTTCCCAAAAAAAGTTACAACTGGAAATAAGCCCTTTTGAAAAGACACTCCTCATATAATACGACAGTACATTCAGCAACTAAATATACACCTTCCGAATTGGTATTTGGAAAACTATGCCGTATACCAAGTAATGTCATACACCAAGTAGATCCTATGTATAATTATGATTCATATCCAATAGAGTTTAAGTATAGGTTACAAAAATCCCAAGAAGATGCTAGAAATAATTTAATTTCATCTAAGTTAACTAGAAAAATAAGTTATGATTTAAAAATGAATCCCGTCAATTATAAGATAGGTGATTCAATATTACTAAAAAAGGAAGATAGACATAAGTTAGACCCAATATATACGGGACCATATTTTGTTATAGAGGATCAAGGACCAAATGTAAAAATACTAGTTCAAGGTAAAGAGCACACTGTACACAAAAATAGGACAAAACCATAATATAAATAAAACAAAAATAATTTTTTTTTTTATATCTTTAAAAAATAACGATACAAAAAAAATGTAAAAAAAATAAATAAAATAAAAATAAAACAAACACAAAAACAATGGCACACAATACACGCACTAGGTATCGGCCGCGCTCAGTCGAAGGACCGCAGTACATCTTCCACGTCGCCGACCTCGTGGGCAGAGGAGTCAAGGGCGTCATTGACTACCATTGACAGCCAATCCGCCCGGCGCCATCGCAGAAGCCAGCACAAACGATTCTCCGCCAGCGCGTGGTCCAGGTACAATGTACCGCCATTACCGGTGGGAGCCGCGTCGCCCAGCTCCACAAACAAGAAGTCGCCCAAATTTGGCAAGGGCGTGTTGGGGCACATTATAGGATGGCCCACCGCCGCGCCGAAGGTGCACACGTACTCAACTTCGTGGCCGTTTACGACCAACGCCGTCGAGTACAGTAGTACGTTGTGTATTGCAGAGAAATTCAGGCATCGAGTCCGAATGCTGTGAAAGGTCGCGTCTATGATAACTACAGCCATGTTTAGGAGACGACAGTACGCCACGATGGAATAACAGTTAATAATTAAGAGTAAATCACAAACCAAAACATCAAACCCATAAGATCGGATCACATCCAAATAAAGAAAAACCTATATCAGCAAATAAACCAGGTCGAATTGCCCATAACAAATAACTAACATAACATGTAGATCATTTTAACTGTAAGAACAATAGAATTCTTAGCCATATAAGGAACAAGTAATGTAAACATAGTGCACTTGAGCAATGTAATGAAGTAAAATAATTTATAATTGTAAAATATACTTTGGAATTTATAAAACAATTTTGTCACTTGCATACTTTTCAACAAATGTTTTTACACTTTATATTCATTGCCACTGTATAACCATACTCTTAATAATATTCTTAAGAATTTAGCATATAATTTTTTTTACATAGATATTTAAGTTATAAGAAATCAAATATGTATAAATATAAAAACTTCTTGTATAGCCAAAAATAGTTTTAACGACACTATTTTTGTCTCAAAAAAAAAAGGGGAAACATGTACAGTAGGTATACAGGGTGTAAAGGTTTCAGTAACGATGTCTTTTACACACTGTATAAATGGATGCGGCTGAATGCACCACACACACTAAGATTATTAACGACCCATTTCCCCATGGGTAATGATCCTTGTCAACCTTGACTGCTAGTAATGTACGCTTTCTAGTTACCATGTAACCTTCATCGCATGGAACTAAATTACTATATAAGGAAACCCTTTCTATTAAATAAAGGTCATTCTACCACGAACCACCTTGAGTATCATTGCTGCTCCCGTAACGTCAGTCACTTCACTGCGCTCGTGGTTCAAATTCTGGAATCTTTCGCTTCCTCGGGTTTCAATATTTACACGAGAGTTAAACAATCACTTTGCTCCCTAGTAAAACAAATAACTATTATTTATTTATTTATTTAAAATAATTCCTAATAAGAAACATTACATACCTATATAATGTTTGTACACCTTTTTGTTTAATATGGCTGTCACAAGTAGGATTTTCTTAAAAACACGTCTTTCAGGTTGGTAGGGTTGGTGTCTTTTTTCTAAACTAACATTGATATGACAAAAAAATATTGTAAAGAACTTAAAATGATAAGAGCCTACGTTTTATAGCCTATTTTAAAAAGAAGTTGAATTACCAGTGAACACAAACGACAGCGTGCCATATTTATTAAGACAGTATGGTTAATAAAATTACAAAGTGAGCCCCTGCCTTATTACGGGTTAAAATTATGGGAAAGAAATTCGGAAATGTAAAATGAAACGGAAGAAAACAAAACGTTAGATCTCTATGATAATTTAGATGGAGGACTATAGCACTGCCAAAGGAATTTGTAGGTCAAAGGAATTTTACGAATACGAAATGTGAACGTAAAACACGCTACAAAGTATTATTCTGCAATTTTCTAAACGTATGCAGAAACAGGGTTTTAATTTATGTGTAGTTAAATTGCTGTACCAAATGTTATTAACACCTGAGGTGATCAAGCGCAATACCCACTTTATTACTAATAATTGCGGAAAATTAAGTTTTTATTAAAATATCTTATATTTACGTGAAAATAAGTAAATAATGGATGCGATTCTACGTGCACATCGGCTAAATAGCCTACTAAAATTAAAATGTCTAATTTTTTATTATAATTTAGACGGCGAATTTGACAAGTGCTATTCCAGAACGTCACCCTGACTAAATTTAACCAGTTTTTAACTATATTCTAATATTTCTAAGTTGAATCGAGTGTGTTGCTACTTTAAAAAAATAAGTGAACGAATGAATTAATGATATCTGTATAAAAACTGTAAAGTCGTTTTTTATTTTGGGTTACATATGATAATTTAATAAGTTTTATTCCATTACATATATGTAATACTTGTTTACACATGTTAGACCACTAAAAAGTGACTTTTTTAAATTAGTATGTGTTTATAAATATTTTTTCCAATTTGAATCGGCAACATTATAAAGTAAACTGCTAAGAAGGAGGAGGAATTTGAATGTTTTGCGAGTTTTGTGACATTTGAGAAAATTGAGAAAACGTCGTCCACGGGCCTCATTTAAAAAATTTACATCATTCCCCGGTTGTTCTGGGTGATGTTACGGATCATTTTGTTCTTCATCATCCTCATCTTCTTCATTTAGATCTGCAATATCTTCGTCACTCTCAGAACCGTCACTGCTGTCTGAATCATTATTAATTTCTAATTCATGAATCATGTTATAAATTGTGCAGCATGATATTATAATTTTAGCAGCTTTTTCTGGACTGTAATGTAACGTACGTTGGCGATGAAAGCATCTATATTGATGACGGGTCATCAGCCACGGGAGAAGTGGGTAGCCTTTGTCCCCAAGAAGCCACTCCATCGCTTGGTTCTGAATATACCGCCCTTCGAGGTGCTGATGCACATTACTGCTCCTCCACACAGCAGCATCATGGGTTGAGCCCGGAAAGTTGGGGTTGACGCTAGTGATCCGACCTGTAGCATTACACACCACTTGACAATTTATACTATAAAACCCCTTCCTGTTATAAAAAATATTATCTGGGGCAATAGGGTGGTTATTTGGAAGTTTGTGTATAGGCATGTGACTGCCATCTACCGCACCCAATGTATATGGCATTCCAAAATTGTCCTGAAACTCCTGCATTGCCTTATCTTTCTCCAGTCTGGTCACTGGGAACTTGATCCACTGTGGGGTCAACCTTTCTATAATAATGGGGCACACAGCTGCCAGACTGCGGCTTATTGTTGGTTGACTTTGAGCTAGTATATTAATTTCTCCCACAGCAGTCTGGTAACTGCCATGGGCAAAAAAATTTTGTGCACTTAATACCTTTAAATGTGGGGGCACCGTCCCCACTCGTAGCGCATCGCCTTCACACAAAGTGTACAATACGTGCCGCGATAGCCTAAACAATTTGCGAAACTTACGCTCAGACCGGTCAAATGGATTAGACTCGTCTCGTAACCTCTTCAAATACATTTTTTCACCCTCGCCCTCGCCATACTCCCTCTCGACGGCCACCACAGCAGCTATGACGTATTCTTCATCCATTTCGAAAATAATTATTTCGTAAAACTTCATGTATTTGTGTTATCCTTATTTTAAACGGGACTATTTTATTCGCCGCTAAAATTAGTCAGTTTAGCTTGACGTTTCTATGTTTTTGTTTTAAAAAGACATGTACTGAATAGCATTTAAGCAGCTAAGCCTAAATTGAATAGACCGCCTAAATTTAAGAAATATTTGATTATGACAGCTGCTCATAGAATAACAAAGTGGTTTATCGACGCCTAAAAAATAATTAGGAGGTTTAGCGGCCGCCGTAGAATAGCATCCAATATTGTGTCAATAAATTAAAGAATTAAAATTACCAATAAATAAGATATCTCTTTTAGTATTAAGATTTTTATTGGTAATTTTACATCTTTAATTTATAGAAATAATATTATTTACTAATTTTCACGTAAATATAACATATTTTAATAAAAACTTAAGTATCCGCAATTATTACTAACAACGTTGGTATTGCGCTTGTATCACCTCAGGTGTTAATAACTTTTAGTACAGCAGTTTAACTACACATAAATTAAAACTCTGTTTCTACATACGTTTATAAAATTGTAGAATAATACTTTTTAGCGTGCTTTATGTTCACATTACGTATTCGTAAAATTTCTGTGACGTACAAATTTCTTTGGCAGTGCTATAGTTCTCCATATATATTATCATACAGATCTAACGTTTTGTTTTCTTCCGTAGGTTGTTAACAAGGCAACCCACTTGGTCCATGTTAAAATAAAAAAAAATGCTTTCATTTTACATTTCCAAATTTCTTTCCTATAATTTTAACCCGTAATAAGGCAGGGGCTCACTTAGTAATTTAACCATACTGTCTTAATAAATATGGCACGCTGTCGTTTGTGTTCACTGGTAATTCAACTTCTTTTTATTGAAATAGGCTTTGAAATTTAGGCTCTTATCATTTTAAGTTCTTTACAATAAAATTTTGTCATATCAATGATAGTTTAGAGAAAAGAAAAGTTTTTAGGTTTTTACGTGTTTTTAAGAAAATCCTATTTGTGACAGGCATATTAAAAAAAAGGTGTACAAACATTACCTACAGAGGTATGTTATGTTTTTATAAGGAATTATTTTAATTAAATGACAAAAAGGTTGTCGAAACCTGAAAACTTTATTTGACAATGACATAAGAGACTTTGACAGTAATGCATCTGTCGTAGTTTCTTTGGCCTAGAACTCCAATTAGTGGTTTAGATCCTAGACATAAATTTATAGACCGAGTCTATTATTATCTGTGGGTGACGCTGGCAATGCCTGTCAACGATCTTTGTTTGGGTATACTAGTGCACCTAAACCGCAAATAGTAAAAGTGATTGAAATAAAGCTTTTCATGTATATTTCTGTTCGATAAGTGCACGGAATGTGATAAAAGTGATGACTTGTGTGGTTCCAGGGTGTAAAAACCGCCAGGGTTACCTGAATGAACAAAATAAAGACATTACGTTTCACCGGTAATTTAGTTTTGACTTGAATTTTAAGATTTCGAACCTTATTAAAGTAAAAATAACTGAAAATCTTATTCAATATTTGTTGCCGGATACATGTGAGTAGTTTTGTGAATTCCATTCGTATTCGTATTTGCATTCGTAATGTAATTATAAATAGTGGGATTCAAATATTTGTATCGCATAGTGTTGTACTTAAGAAACCGATCGTGATATCGATAAATGTATTGATAGCCAACTCAGAAAATGAATCGATGTTTTTAATTTCCAACAGGTTTCCACAGGACACTGAACAAAGGCTGTTATGGGTCAAAAATATCAAAAAGGCAGACGACTGGTGCCCTAAAAAGTATTCAAAAATATGCTCCGCACATTTTTAAGCTGTTGTTTCAGGCAAGGGTACGCGCATAAGTGATTGCATTCTGACGTAGTACCCACCATATTTGGTAATCATCCAATGTCATGTCAACCAGAAAGTAAATTAAGTTTAGTTTAATAATGACACGCATGTGATACTTGTGTAGAGTGATTAATTATAAAGAAGCCATCATACGAAAATTGTTAGGTATGCTTTAAGGGATGATAAGTTCCATTTAACATGTCATAATGAGGGTTTTCTGAAATGTCGTTTACCAGGGTGGCAGCACTGAGACCGCCTATAGTTTCGTGTTTAAATGATTTGTACGAGTTAATAAAATTATGTAAAAATAGTATATTACTACCGAGGCCGGGAAGTGACTGGTTGCCGGCCGAATATATGTAGAATATACGGACGGATAGTATTCGGACGGCAACCCGTCACTTCATGGCCGAGGTATGTATAATGCTTTTCTCAAACATGCAATGAAATGAAACAAAAAATGTATCTTCTTTCTAAGAAATTATAAGTCAACTACATAACTAAGTATTTGAAACACACCAAAAGTCAAATACGACACCGACACCTTATTTTTTTTTAATATTGACCTGTTTAAAAGTTGCAAATTTTTACTTTTAAAAAGCGGTATGAGACGACGCGGTTGGTTGGGTCCAACTAATCGCATGCGGTGATCGGGGCCGACGGATCGCGCCGTATAATACTGCTTTTTAAATATTATTTTGAGTAGTTATTGTACGTTTATTTTTAATTATATAATTTAAATACCTAATTGTAACTGCAAAAATTTGCCAATCATTTTTTTTATACTAATATTACTTACAGATAATTAATGGCTAAAAGCCAAGATGCCAGGTCACAGCCCTATGTCAAATGAAAATTAAAAAGAAGCACTTGCCGGCCTAGGCCGGCAACGAGGTACTTCCCGGCCACTTTTTAGGCACGTAACTACAACATTTCAATGCATGTTTGAGAAAAATAAAATGACCTTCTAGTTAGTTTTTCTTTGAGGCCAGATAATTGTGTTTCTAAGCGGGACCTTACCGCTAAGTGGCGCCAACTAGTGGCATCCGTTTTAGACAGAACACTTCTTATGACATTTGACATTTTAATTAGTAGTACATTACTATAGAGGACGGGAAACGAAGGGTTACAGGCCAAGTAGATATATCTGGCCGAAGGAACTGAGGCCAGATAGGAATACGCGGCCTGTAACCCTGTTTCTCGCCGAGATTTGTATAGTGCTTTTCTCAAACTTGCCATGAAATAAAACTATCTGATTTCGCTGAACCATACTATTCGATTTGTAAATAAACCAATAGTACAGTATCGTACAACATTAAAAAAAAAACATTCGCACCTAACTTTTTTTTTAATCTGTTTGAGGTATCCTTTTACCTGATGGTATAGACATTAGTTTTTAGGTTTTTTTTTTTTCTGTGGCTGAATGTCAAGACATAGTGTCACAATTTGACGTTTCAAAACAAAAGACAGTTTGTTTGCAGTCCTAGGTGTGAAATAAATACATGAAATCTCTTTACATATCATCTTAGCGTATGCCGCCGGATACATAGTATTTCTGGGTTTAATTTGAAGTAAGTAACATCAACATTCCGTAGCAAGTTTGAGAAAAGAAAATATTTCATTAATTTTGTGATTTTATTTTTATCCTATAATGTAGATTTAGAAATCATGACATATTCGCCAGGATCGCCGAAGATCGTGATTCTGAGTAGGAAATAAGGTTTATTCCTACTGTATTCGCTACCTAATTTGGTAAAAATATTATTATAGCCGAAAAAGCATACGATGAAGACTGGACAACACTAATAGTAATGACATTTTATCTAGTCAGGTTGGTAGCATTGTTCAAGAAAATGGAGTCATTGATAGAATTCACAACCAAGTAGAGCTACCTTATTTGTCTCTATTTCCTTATGGAATACATCTTGAGATGGTAAAGGATGACAATAGTTTGTTCAGGTATGTCTTAATACACGGAATCTTCCCTATAATTTATCTGTGGTATAGATGATTAATAAAATTCTGCTTGACTATATATAGTTTAGTTTGACAGATCAAGACATTGTCATTTAGTCCTTATTTATTACGCAAGTTTGTTCCGCAAAATATTGTAAGTGTCTTTTGCACCTGAATTTTACCCCAAATTGTCGGACGGAAGGGATGGATGGGAAGAACAAATAAATCGGAATACGGCGGGAAACGAAAACGCCGAATAGTTGAAGCAGTGCTCCTTCGTCACCATGGCACCAAATCGTACGTATTTTGTCGTAGCATTCAAGATGGCAATTTTTATGATTCATAGTATCATAGTTATTATAAAGTACAAGCGGACAGACCGCAATAACAGTGCCTATACCGAAATAGCCGGAGCCCTTTTAAAGGCGTTTGAACATTTTTTCTTCTACATGACACCATTTTGTCACCGCACTTGCCAGCGGCAGTGTCGCTTGCGACTGCAGTCTACAGACTATATCGAAACAGTATGTCGGGCGTTTGGGTACTTTTCGATTGTCCATAGAACATTTACACACATAAGCCAATAGTCAATATAATATAGCCAATATATATTTACTGCTGGATTAAAGCCTCCCACGGAGCAGACTGTGTACATTAATCGAGCGCAGCCCTCATCCAAGGGATTCCAGCTAACTTTACGCTGTTCATAGTAGTCTGGCGCTGTTCTTATCTAACAAATTACTGCATTGTACCCTGAACAATTCGCAAGACACCCGGACACTCTTCTTTCTGTAGCCCTCCCTAGGGTAAACCATAATGGTTACTATCTGTAAATAGATTTCTGCCACTGATATTATTAATGTTACCCATTCGAATAATTTGGTACGAATATAACATATTATTAACTAACCTGCATAGCTTATTACGAGACGAATGTTTATTATTAATTTGCTTAAATGGAAACAGTTGGGGTAAAATAAAGATTTTTTACATAATAGGTGTATATGATTGTTTTATTTATTAAATAATACAATAAGTATTTGCTAATAAGAACACTTTAATAAGTATCGATAGCTTAGCTTAGTCTGACAGTAGCTGTCACAGATATCATATATTAACACTACAGATTATACAACATCTCCCTTACAAGTCTAGAAGCTGTCTAGGTTTAACCACGCGACCGCTTCTGGTCTGGTAGTACTTAGGAGGAGATACATTGCTACTTCCCATATTATTATCCTCAACTTGACAGTCTCTATTATTAACATTTCTTTTATCATTTACAGAGCTTTCATCGATAATGGCTAGGCCATCATTTTCCTCAACTTGACAGTCTCTATTATTAACATTTCTTTTACATTTAAAGAGCTTTCATCAATAATGGGAAGATCATCACAAGAGTTTCTACCTTGTAATGTTACATTTGTTAAAGACCTTTTAAGGTGATGAGTACTGCGTCTAAAGGGCCTAAATGAGCCACTTCTAGTTATCCAATATGATCTTGGCTCTTTGCACTTGGCCAAAATAGTCCCTTTTTTCCAGTAGTCATCATTTTTGGTTTTATAAACAATTTGGTCTCCTTTCGTAAATACAGTTTCTTTTTTATTAACATGTCTATCATGAACACTTTTAGTAACTGATTGCTTTAATTTTAGTAACTTATACAGTTGTGTGCAAAATAATAGCAGCAGTCAAAAAATAGCAGTCAATAAGAAAATTAAAACTTGGAGGAATTATTTTGGGACTTTTTTTTGTTATTCAAGTACATAACATAATATTAATTCAAAATGAACTGCAAACTTTACTGAAGTAATATTGAAAGTAAGACAAACGTGGCCATGAAAACCAGCTTTTTTACCCCCTAGCAGGAATGGTGTTCAAAACTGAAATACCTAATGGAAAATACACAATTGTGTACAATTATTGTAGTTTCGTATCTTGTCTATTGTTGTCAACCAAAGCTTTACATATACACCCATCTCATCCAGAAATATATTTTTTTTCCTGTATGACCATCTTCCTCGCAGAGTGTACAAATTTTCGATATATGTTATGTACCTGAGTAACAAAAGAAAGTCCCAAAATAATTCGTCCAAGTTTTCATTTTCTTATTGACTGCTATTTTTTGACTGCTGCTATTATTTTGCACACAACTGTATATATCTTTAATTACTCTTGGTTCTAATGATTGTCCATTTGTGGGCACATTTGTTCTCACACTTCGACTGTTTAATATCTGTGAGGGTGAGTACTGAAGTCCAGACAATGGTGTGTTGTTGTAACTCATAATAAAGTCCCGATAGTCCGCTCCATCCTCAAAAGCTTTTTTTAATAAGGTTTTCGCAATGTGAACCGCCTTCTCTGACATACCGTTGCTCCTGGGATAATGCGGACTACTGGTTATTATTGTAATATCTTTTGACTTGTAGTAATTAATACATTCTTGCGACTTAAAGGGATTGTTATCCGCTATAATTTCTACTGGATATCCAAATCTTGTAAAAACTTCTTACATGGCATCTATTACAGATTTAGAGGTTTTGTTCAACAGAGGCCTAACTTCTAGCCAGTGAGAAAAATAATCCACTATTACTAGGTATGACTTGCCTGCTAACTCTAAAATATCTGTTCCAACTTTAAAGTATCTGTGTTTTGGAATTTTATGAGGTAGTAATGGCTCATGAGAATTAGATGCACTAAACTTTTCATAAGTGCGGCATTTTAAAATAAACTTTTTTATATCTAATGATAGATTAGGCCAATAAAATAGCTGCCTAGCTTTTTGAGTACATTTACTGATACCACAGTGTCCTTCATGTATACATTTTAGTACATACTGTTTTAAACTCTCAGGGACAATGATTTTATTGTCAAGAAAGATCAGCCCCGATTCAACATAAATTCTATCTCTGAGATTAAAGTATGGATGGCATTTTTGTGTGACTTTTTTTCTGTTGGCCACCCATCATAATAATATTTACATAACTCTTTAAGTACAGAGTCACGACTTGTTTCTAGTTTAAATTGGGCTTTTCTTTCTTCACTCATAGGTAAGTGGACTGAAATAGAGTGTACCATTTCTAACATCTGTGGGTCCCTATCTGTTATTTTCAAACTGTTTCTTGACAACATATCCGCAAAATGCAAGTCTTTGCCTGGCACATATTTTAAATCTAAACTGTAGTTCAGAAGCTTCAAACAAAGTCTCCTTAACCTAGGTGATCCTACTTTACCAATTGGTTTAGACATTATTGCAAGCAGAGGTTTGTGATCAGTTTGAACTAGAACATGTGAACCGTATATATACTTGTGGAACTTTTGAGTTTAGAAATAAATAGCCAGTAATTCTTTCTCTGTCTGGCTATAGTTTAGCTCGCACTCATTCATAGTCCTTGATACACATGCAACCAGATTTAACACATCATTATCCCCTTTTTGAAACAAACAGCCTCCTACGCCATTCTTAGAAGCATCACATTGTAATACTACTTGCTTCTAAGGATTGAATGGGCATAAAGCAGGAGCATGATAAATTTTATCTTTAAGTTCCTTAAAGACCCGGGAATGCAGGGGCAACCACTGAAATTCATTGTCTTTCCGAAGTAATTTACACAAGGGTGCCATTAATTCAGCCATTTCTGGAACATAGCGTCTAACATAGTTAAAAGAGCCAATTATTTGTTGTAATTGGTCTCTATTTTGTGGTTCATTTAATTTAATAAGTGATTCGACTCTAGCTTAATCAACTCTCATGCCATGTCCATTAAATATTTGGCCAACATACTTAACCTCTGACTTAGGGATTGCAATCCAGCAGTGTTTTCAATCCAGCTGGATTTTTGCTGGATCGGCGTCAATCCAGCTGGATCCAGCGCGGATCCAGCAGGTAGGAAAAATACCAAACAAAAAACGAGGATTTGCAATAAAACAGTTAATTATTAATAATAATATCCAATGTTATGAAAGGGAGGACAATAACGCGCAATCTTGTGCGCATTATCTACCTAAAAAAACGTTAATAATAAATTAATAAAGAAATTAAAAGACACTACTGCCGTTTTAAGCGAACTGAGAAGTGACAAATAATTCCTTTTTCAGGTTAATTATTGTGAGCGTATTTACATATAGGCGCTTGTGTTATTTTATTACTATATTTTCTTTCGACTGCAGTCGGGGAACTTTTGATTTTATTTTTTTAATTATTTTATTTATTTGAAACCTTTTAGTGTACTCCTTAGTTTAAAATTGGATAGAATTTCAAGAACCGACTCCGCAGAGGGCTGAAGCTTCGCTCCGGGGACGACCCGTCATATCATCATCTGAAAACTCGCTCTACCTTAGCCCCGTCACCTCACTTGAAGTTTTTAAACTAATTAAATGTCTCAAAAATAAAAGAAGTTTTGGCCAAGATGAGTTGCCAGTACCACCCCATTTAGTAAGAAAATGCGCTGAAGAGTTAACCCCTTCTATGACACTTCTTATTAACCAGTCTTTTACAGAAGGAACAGTCCCAGATCCCCTTAAAATGTCCGTTATTAAACATGTAGGCCCTTCCCTTCTAAAATTTTTTCAAAACTTTTGAAACCGCTATGTCAAACCGATTTTTTTTGTGAAAAGTTTAAAATATGTATTTAACGATTTTCAAAACGGTTTCCGAAAAGGTCACTCAACATCGTCAGCAGTTTTCAAGTACACAAACGAAGTTTTAAACACAATAAATGACAGAAAATATGGTATTGGTATGTTGCTAGGTATGAGCAAAGCTTGTGATTGTGTTTTGTATGATATTTTATTGCAAAACATATTTCGAATGGGTATTAGAGGCTCAGCTCACAATTGGTTCATACCATACCTTATAAGGTACCTAAGGACCTGCAGGTCGTACACAATGCGTTGAAATAGAATATCAATATCACAACGACATCACAGGTACCATACAAATATTTAAATCATATAAAACGAATATTACTCGATCTATACCCCAAGGCAGTGTTCTCGGTTGTATTTTATTTTTATTCTATATTGATAATAAATGATCTGCCTAAATGTGTAGATAAATTTTGTACTCTTTTTGCTGACAACATATCTGTAATTCAACTTTGCCACAATGAATTAGATTTAAATAATAGCTTAAATACAACCATTCAAAATATCGTAACCTTGGTCGGATGATCACAATTTAAAGCTTAATTTCAATAAAACCAAACTCATGCAATTTAGACCCTACCAAAAACGTAGCATAAACATAGATTTCTCATTCCGAAGCACTACATTAGAATCTATCCACTCTTTCCCACTTTTAGCCATACACATTGTTTCAACCATAAATTGGAAGGAGCACACGTATTATTAGCCAAGGCCGTCTAGGACTAAGCGCGGGATCGCTGAACCGTTTCAAACACGACTTAAAATAAGTTTATGTAAAGTTGATTATGCATTTTTTTGGTAAATTTTATTTGCGGATCCGCAGCGCTGGATCCAGCACTGGCTGCTGGATCCAGCAGACCGTAAAATGCGCTGGATCCAGCTGGATTGCTGGATGCTGGATCCAGCAATTGCAATCCCTACTCTGACTGTTTATATTGCAATTTATCTTTATTAAATACTGCATTAATTTCTCGTGCTCTTGCTACAACTTTACTTACTGTTTGATCATGAACCTCTTCAGTCTCACCCATTATAAGTATGTCATCGAACCAAGTGATTACATTAGGAATGTCTCCAAAATAGCCTTCAATTTGGTCCTGGAATAAACCAGGTGAGGTACTTAGTCGTTCCATATGGTTTATCTATAAACCATATGGAACGACTAAGTACCTAAACACTCCAAAAGGTGTTGAAAAGCAACACTTCCATGATGATTCTTCTGTTAAAGGTATACAATGAAATGCTTCTGACAAATCAAACACTGAGAACATTGTTTTTCCTTGCAATTTGGAAGCTATTTCTTCCACTGTCAACAGGGTTTTAGGTTTCCTTACAATACTTTTATTGAGGTCTGATGGGTCTAAGCACAATCTAATTTTCTTGTTTTGTTTTTCTACTATCACAACCCTATTGATACAAGCTTGGTTATCTATATCGTCCACTTTTGCTATGGTACCTCTGCCAACTAATCTATCTAACTCTGTTTTTAAAGGTTCATATAAGGCATAAGGTATTCGAGGTGCAGGATGACAAATTTGTTCATGCCTCACAGTAGGTATTGTACATTTCTTTGGAAACTTACCATGTCATTGGAAAATATCTATATTCTTTTTTATGAAGTTCTCTTTCTGTACATCATCTTCAGACTTCACAGCATATACTCGCTTTACCAACTTCAGGCCTTCACAACCAGGTAATCCTAACAGCATTGATTTGCCATTTAACACTCTAAAGCTTTCTAGACACTCTCGGTTCCCATACTTGCAGTGAAGAACAACCTTTCCCTCTACTTCCACCGATGCACCATTGAACGCTTCTAACATCTTTGTTGGTTTCAACTGGAAGTGAGAATAATATTTCTCATACACTTTCTTGGGCATTACACTGACATCTGCTCCAGTATCAATCTAGCAAAGAATATCCTTGCCTTCTATGTTGATATAATCTGACCATTTTTTCCTTGTCTCACTAGAAATTCCTCCACAAAATTCTGCATCGACAGAGTTATCCAAGTCTTGACGGGCCCGTTTCTTCTTTTTTGCCTTAATAGAAACTCCACCGCAAAATAATGTGTCATCTGAGTCGTCTGAATCTTGCTGTGCTTCATTAACATTCTTTACTCTACAGCTGACTGCTAAATGATTAAGTTTCCCACATTTAGTGCATTATTTCCCATAGGCAGGGCATTCCCTTTGACCGTGCAGAGTTTGACATCTTCTACATTTGAATACCTTCTTTTGTGGTTGAACTGACTGACGGGGTTTAGGTTTCTTTACCATGTCTATTTCTATGGATGGATTCATCTCCTGCACTTGCTTTTTGCTCATTTCTGACGTGCGACAATAGTTAGCCGCCTTTTCTATTGTTAGATTATCTAATTTTAATAAGGACTCTTGAACACTTTTATCATAAACTCCTTGTACAATTTTGTCACGTAATAATTGATCCTCTAGTGACTCTTCGCTTTCTTTTATTTGATTATAGTTGCAAGTCATAATCAGTTGTTTGCACTCGGTGAAAAAATTATCGAAACCTTCTCCGTCTTTTTGTTTCCTCTCGTTGAACTTAAATCGCTCAAACACTTCATTAACACGAGGGCTGACATATTTGCTAATGGCGGCCATCACTGCGTCATATTTTATTGAGTCGCTTTCTGATAATTGCAACGACGTTGTGACGATTCTGGCCGCATCCAGGCCCAGCATGTTTCTTAAGAGAGATAATTTTACCTTATCCGAGGCCCCATCTTGACCTGAACCCACTAAATAATCTTCGAAGCAGATTTTCCAAACCCGCCATTCTGACGCAGCATTTGCTGCTCGTAAATCGAAGTTCGGCGGCAGCTTTATAGAATGGTCCATCTTCACATGCTATTACTTATCTTGATCCTTTGGTAACGACTGCGCCATGTTTTATTTATTAAATAATACAATAAGTATTTGCTAATAAGAACACTTTAATAAGTATCGATAGCTTAGCTTAGTCTGACAGTAGCTGTCACAGATAGCATATATTAACACTACAGATTATACAACAATGATAATTTCAGGAAATGCGTGGCGTGGCGTAATATTAAAACTGACCAAACTCACGCATCTGGAACATCAAATTCCCAAATGCCAAATATTTGTGAAACTAGTGCTCAGCAAGTACCTTATGAGTAGTATAGCTATCACGTTCAATTAACTAATTCAGGGTGACCACTATTAACTACAACCAAAATTCCCTGACTTCTTCCAGGCGTTTTTTTACGTTTTTCCTTGACCATAATCTTAAATGTAATAAATATACACTTGCGTGCAGAAGTATCGATTCACTTTGCATTTTTTCATCTGCATCCAATATCTTTGTAAATCGGTTTATTGTTCAAAATTATTGAAATGTAATTTTATTTGTTGGTTTATTCACTTTGTAAAAAGCTTCAAAACATGACCATTGGCCTAGAATTTAGTTATGACCTGGCATCTTGGCTTTTAGCCAATAATTATCTGTAAGTAAAATTGGTATAAAAAAAATGATTGGCAAATTTTTGCAGTTATAATTAGGTATTTAAATTATATAATTTAAAATAAATGTACAATAACTACTCAAAATAATATATAAAAAGCAGTATTATACGGCGCGATCCGTTGGCCCCGATCACCGCATACGATTAATTGGGCCCAACCGACCGCGTCGACTAATACCGCTTTTTAAAAGTAAAGATTTGCCGATCGACATCGTTCCACAATCACACGCACAATACACAAGGTCTGAAAAATCGTCGCCACTGAGAAATAGGGGTGCAAGGGTGTCTTCTAAGGGCTGTAGCAAATAACACACGTCCGTTCGTTAGAGTATTTTAATCGAGACAAAGGAATCTACGGCTACCCTATAATGCTATGACATTAATTATGTAAAAGTACCCACAAACATCACAGTGTTTCAAAGACTTAGTACTGATTTTTCAATCCCCAGTTAACAGTATCTGTCAAATAAATGTTAGCTCTATCCTTTTTTGATTGATGACCTAAGATAAGGATGGTAATAAATTTAACTAACAGATATTTTTAACTGAGGATTGAAAAATTAGCCCTTAGTTATGTAGTTGACTTATAATTTCTTAGAAAGAAGACACATTTTTTTGTTTCATTTCATTGCATGTTTGAGAAAAGCATTAAACATACCTCGGCCATGAAGTGACCGGTTGCCGTCCGAATACTATCCGGCCGGCAACCAGTCACTTTCCCGGCCTCGGTAGTAATGTACTATAATAATCACAATTATCAAGGATAAATAGTATGTTATTTCAAATTATAAGTACTTTTTTATGTTTATAAAGTTTAGTGCTTTTTTATAGGGAGCGTCCAACTTTGTCGATTTTCTAAACTTTAGTGCTTGTTCAGTGAAATGTATTTGAAACGTATATTTATATATTCACTTGTTAGTCTAGTAGTTTCATTGCAATATTCGTTGATGTGTTTAATTACAGGAGATTCCGGCTATCCGCTGGAGCCGTGGCTCATGACGCCGCTGCGGGGTTCTGCCTTTTCTCCGAACTTTTTTTGTCCGAATTTCATTTGCCAACCAACATTTCGCCGATGGTTCACTTTGACAACCAACAATTAGCAATTTATTGTATGACAACGTTTCATTTGGCAGAATTATTATAAGACGGATTATTGTAATGACACAATGCTTTTAGCATACTGATCATTTGTCAAACCTTTCACTAGGCCTAACAACTATTACACGAATAACGTTTCGCCAGTGTTTAAACTAAGTAAAAAATACACATTTAAACCGATCTTTAAAATTATGATTGCTCATGTATTTGTCTTAGACAAATATGAAGCGAATTAGGTAAAAAAAAACCATAGTCAACAAATATATGCAGATTTCTGACTCCTCTAAGAACCTAAGTACCAGCACTTTACCTGATGTTGTTGTTGTTTAGCATGTTTCTGAACTTGTCTACAAAAATACCGTCAAAAAACCTTTCACAGAGTCCTGTTAGGTACGACGACGAGCGAAGCGAGGAGGAGTGTTAGGTGAAACTGCGACCATACAGCGCACGAGCCGAGCGAGCGAAGCGAGGGTGCCGCGGCAGCGGCCGGCGAGTGCCAGAACCGACTGTTTTGTTATTCCCTCGGCATTGCGTTCCCTCATTACTGTTTAGAACCCGATTTTTAATTGTTTATCAACATTAATGTAAAACCCCGTGTAAGCTGTTATTAAAAAATACCTATATAAAATTCGCCCCAAACTATACCAAAAAGCATTGGTAATTATTTATTTAAATAAATGCCAGCTAAACCATAATCCACATGAAAATATGTATTATAAAAAGTTCCAATTTAAAACCAAGCCCAAAGATAGAATTGCCAACCATTTAGTTGGGAAATGAAACGATTTCATAAGATTCAATTGGAACATGATTTTTCGGCGAAATGACTTTATGCGAAAAATTGGTTGCGATGTAAAATTCGTACAAACAATTTTCGGAGATGATTTAGAGAACCCGCCGCTGCTGCATGCGGCCCCAAATTCGCCGAAGGACCGCTACACGCGCTGGCATTGTCAAGCCCGGAATGTAGTGGAGCGTACTAACGGGTACCTCAAGGGCTCCTTGCGTTGCTTGGGCTTAGACCGGCGCCTCCACTACGCTCCGGAAAAGGCGTGTAGCATCATATACGCTTGCTGCACCATTTATAATATTATGAAATACTATGGATAAATATTTACATAATTATAGTTATATGTAGTGTTTATACTTAAAATTTTGAATGTATTGATTATTTTGAATTTGTTGCAGTGTGGAACTAAGGCAAGAAATAGAGCCGCAATAGCTAGTAGAGAACGACGTACAAGACTTGGACGACGCGACGGCTATACTACGTTTGGGGATTGAACGCCGCGAGCGTCTAATTATAGAACACTTTGCGTAGTGAAAGTCTTTCGTTTTCTTGTAGCTATTTTACAAAAGATGTCTTATCCCTATAACAAAATTATGATCTCGTACAATCGAATGCAACATATCACGTCACAATTATAATTTTTACATTATTATTTTTATCCTATGGGCCTGTTTACACTAGCGACTCACTTGGGCGATTTAAAAGCGATTTCTATATACAATTTTTGTATAGAAATCGCTTTAAAATCGCCCAAGTGAATCGCTAGTGTGAACAGGCCCTAATAGGTGCGAAAGATCCACCTCACTAGTTGGATCTCGATTGCAAACAGCAATAGACCTAATCAAAGCAGCATATTCTTCCCGTTCGGAGCAAAATGTACACTAGACGCAAAATGTAACAACCGGCAGAATGCACAATTCGCAAAATGTGCAACATGCAAATCGGCTTACACGCAAAATGTGAAGTAATGGGTATTTATTTGGGCGTTTTAAACATCTCATTAAGGTGCTGCATTATTTGGTAACATTTTCGGACGTCAGATACAGCACCTGTTACTCTACCAGACGTACACAATCAGTCACAATTTATTTAGCTGTTTCTATCATAATTATCATCATATACCTATTATGGATTACAGGAAACAACTTGTATGACAAAAGAAATAACATGACGCGTTTTGTAGCTCCTAACGCCATCTAGGAGTGAGGTCCAAAAGCTTAGCAACGCCATCTATGAGTGGTGTGTCATTTTTTTGGGGCATTTTTATGGGAGCCTGTGATAGAACCAACTGATGGTGTTAAAAAACAATTTAGGATAATAAGTACTTTTCTTTTATTACAAGGAAAAATTGTTTAACTAAATAAAAACAAGTAAATTCTGCTTAAAATAAAATCATAACAATATAAGATACCTCATTCTGCTTATAACAATATCTGCACAACACAATATATTTTATTCTTCTTCAAACCAAATTACACAGCAACATACGAGTATTACGCTACTAATCGCACGAATGTCATTTTTGTTAAAAATTGGTTAATGGTTATTTGGTTTCTGTGGAGCATTTTTAAAGCTGATTTGTATTTCCGGTCGAAGACCACATCATGTCGTCTTCGGTTACTGGTTGGTGGTCTATATATACTCCTGGTGATTTTGCGATCTGCGAAATTCGCCTCTTTTCGCAGTCTACGAATAAAGCCGAACAAATTCATTTTTTTTTAGATCTTCGTTTTAAGCCTCCGATGCCACCATTTGTACAGCATTTGTAGTGCGGTGGCGTTGGTTCGCACAACTTATAACTTTCGTACAGTCGCCATCAGATATATGGTAGCGGTCGAAGTCCCCAAATAAATCGGAGCAACGTAAAATTTCAATAAATTCGTTACGTGAGAAAATGGCAATGATTTGGGAGCGTGTAATTCGTCATAAATTTAGGGACAGTCACTTTTCAATAAATTCGTAACGTACAAGTAGGTAAAGATATCGGAACGAACATGACTCAAAGATATCGAAGCAGCCAGGATGATCATAAAGATCGGAACATTTATAGGAAATACACCTTAAGTCTGCGTTACATAGTTTATTTTAATTTGTTACTATGTTGTCACTACTAGGTACTACTTTAAGTTGTCAATGTCAAAGATGATTTTGACGGCACTGTTGTGGGTTAGTAAATGAATTTCCTAGATAAAAGAGAAGTTTTCAAGCATCATTAATCATTATCGAAAAATGCATAAATTCAATTTTGTTTTTTTATTGATGTAATCATATTAATATGGGATAAGTAAATAAAATCGTAAAGCTAGCAAATGATTTATTTGAACGGAACTAAAAAAGTATAAAGGGTGAACAGAATACCTAATTTGCGGATCCTATTTTACCACGGTGACAACTCCGAGAATTGTAAATTGACTGTTTCTCCCATTGCAGGCGTCCATGGGCTACGGTTACCACTTATCATCAGACGGGCCGTGTGGTTGTTTGTTTTTCAAGTATATTGCAAGAACTTTTAGCAATCAACAATAAATACGGGTCTTTTAAGAGAAGCAAAATTATATATTGTCACAAAAATACGACAATTGTAGCGAAATTCCAACATAGGTAGGTCGAACCTCATATCAAGAATTTACGAAAATCGTTCTAAACCTTGTGACAATTGTAACGACTTTCTGAAAGTAAAATAGTAAATTACGATACAAGTGCGAAAAAAATTAAGTTGAGTGGAACGAGTGGAGATAAATTAAAGCACGACCGAAGGGAGTGCTTGAAATTACACGAGTTACGAATTTCCTTTTCGCACGTGTATTATTAGTGATAATTCTATGTTGGTGGCAAATAAGCACACGGACCGTCTGATAGTAAGCGGTAGACGTAGCCTGCGGAGCTTGACATCAGTAACAGTGATATTATACATATATGATACCTATTATATATATATGTGTATGCTATTGTTGCTTTACTAAAATATAGGGTGGCTCGTTATGGGAATGTCTGAAACTATCGGATATACGAAAATATGTTCTTAGGAATCATGTCATCGATTTTAATAAACAGAAAAACTGAAAAAAACTACCCTGCAGGGGAATCGAATCCGGTTGTTTTGAAAAAATAAACTTATCTGCACTATTTCTATTCGGATATCCATTGTGTAGGTCTTAAGTAGTAAATAGTAGTATTAAATTTGTTTTTAGGAACCATATCCCCTAAGAAGCATGATGACTAAAATTAATAAAATACATTTTTTTTCATATATTCAACACGTTTTTTTTCTATTATATAAATGCAGTTTCTTTATCAAAATCGGTGATAGATAATTAAGGTCCCTAAAAACAAATACTACTTAGTATGTCTAATAATTTCAGAATTTCTCTTTCAAAAAAATAAGTTTTAAGACAAAATATTATTAAATGACGTACTGATATTTCTATTACTCCCTAGGGAATTTCACTTTTCTATTACTCCCGCTATGCATGCAAGCAATGGCGCGCTGAGACAGCAAATGTGATAAAAAGGTGACATTAACTGGCCCCCAAGATCGCCTGATTTGACAGCTCCTGATTTTTTTTCTGTGGGGTTATTTAAAAGGATTTGTCTTTTCTAATTGACCTACGAACTTTTAGCAATTAAAACAAAATACTCGAACCACGATCACTGAAATGACGCCGGAAATGTGTGAAAAAGTGATGAAAAATGCGACGCAAAAAGGGTTGGCATCTGCGATGCTACTGGAGGTGGATATTTGTCTGATTATTTTCCATGTGTATTTGCCAATCCAAAATAATTTTATTTAACCAGTGATACTTTATATTTTTGTGTTATGTATAGAATAAAATTTCAAAAATAAAGTTATTTGGCCACCTTGTATGATTATAAATATATTCTAGATTGACTTATACACTGTAAGTTGTGTCGACAGTACTTTGAAATCCCATTGTAATCGCTGTTTAAAAATACCTACTTCAATATAATTATTACTCAAACTTTATTGCGCCACCGCCGAGTACCCGACATCTTTTCACGAAATTTAGCTTTGCTCCTTACCTTGTTCTTGGCTACCTTTGCCAATTTTGGCAATACGTCAAAACAGCGGTTAGCTAGATAACTCATTTTAATGGTTTAGGCATAATATCTGTCCAATTTGCGAAAGAGACAGAAATATATTTGTCACGATGACAAATGTCTACTCTTTTCGAAGAACGTCACAACAAACCACTCTGTTCTAAATTCAAATTATTGACAACCTAGTCAAGACTTGTGGCTGACAATAATAGTACATTGTGCATCAAGGGAGGTAAGTACGGAATTACTAACGAGAGTGTTAGAAGCCCGACGCCGTTAGGCGGAGGGCTTTTATGACTCGAGTTAGTATTCCGCTTACCGACCGTGATGCATACAATGTTTTTCATCACACTTGCCGACAAAAAAATAAGTTTTAAGACATAATATTAATAAATGACGTACTGACATTTCTATTACTCCCTAGGGAATTTCACTTTTCTATTACTCCCGCTGCGCGCGCAAACAATGGCGCGCTTAGACAGCAAGTGTGATGAAAAGAATTTAAAGCGATGTGTATATGACACTAAGGTATATCTTCCATTAATGTTGAGATATTTACGACCACCCTGACTGCTCAGATATTTCTGATTATCTCTGTGTTCCGATATTTTTGTCTAATTATACGTTACGAATTCATTGAAAAGTGGTTGCTCCTAAATTTGTGACGAATTACATGCCTCTAATTTATTGCCCTTTTCTCACGTAACGAATTTATTGAAATTTTACGTTGCTCCGATTTATTTGGGGACCTCGACCGCTACCATATATCTGATGGCGACTGTACTAAATTTTGGGTACCATGTTTTTTCAAAATATTTTTTAAATTAAATCAAAGCAGGTGTGTTTAAAGCCGACTCAGAAATTTGGTACCAAGCTTGTGGAATGTGGTTTGCTGGCAATAATGGGAGAATAGAACACTTTTGAATAGTTGATCTTTCTGATCCCGTCGTTTTTGCTCCAAGTTTTTCACCCTGTTTGTGAACGGCGTCGTTGAAATGGTGGAAGCAGCCACTGAACACAGCCTCAGGATAAATTGCTCGGAATCAATGGATATGATGGAATGGAAGTTAATGAACTTGAGCAAGTTCCCAATCACATTTGAATTTTTTAATTTCGACACCTAATTGGTTCCTTATAACGCTAAACATTTTTGTAAAGCTGTTTTGGTTCTTATTGGCCATTAGAGCATATATCACTGGAACAACATTTGTAGACTGTCCATCAGAGTCAAGATCTAAATGGATTGCATACAGTTGATAATATGGTTTGGGAAGGATTTTGAAGGTTGCGTCACCGAAATACGTTCCGGATTCTTGAGACAGCATATATAATCGTGATATATCCGTAGCAAATACAATGACTTCGTTAGTCCCATCATCGTCACTTACCAAAAATCCTCTAGATAATGCGTCAGGTATGAATACATCGTTTAGATGTCTAAACATCATTTTTTTGGCGTTATTATATTTTTTATGGATCTGTAAATTGTGTCCTTTTTCAACGCAAAAGTTGGCGTACAAGCTGGGTAAATGTTTGAAAAATTATCCTCAAAAATTTGCTGGATGGAACCCAACTCCTCGCAGTCTTCTTTTTTAATTTTATTCATAGTTATAAATATTTTATTTCCATCCTCATCGGGTTCACAAACGTGAGGCGACTGTCGAAGAACGGTGTAATTAGAGTCAGTGGACAGAGATGCAGTACACATGTCTCTATTTACGCACTGCCAAAGGATACTGCCGTTTCGGTTAACACGCTTACTTTCTTCTATTATATCGATAACGAAGATAACGATCGATTTAGAAGTAAGGTTGGATTTCCCTTTTGATTTTTTTCAATAACTGGTAAATCATCCATTGTACTCACCATAGTAGAGGTCCAAATGGAAAAAATTGTGCGCTGTGAGTTACAGTTTTGTAATTTTTACCAGAGCTAGAGGGTGTAAAAATAAAAATTTTTAGATGTGGAGGGAAAACCAATTCCCCCCCTGAACGAGTGGGGAGGGGGGTGAATGTGCAAACGGAAGGGTTATGTTTAAATTTTTTTCGTCTAATATTTAGGCCTACTATTCATTGTTTGGTATCATTTTCATATAAAACAGACACGGGGAATTCATTTTTGATAATAAACATAAGGATTTTCTTATATAAAAAAATAATTATTGGTATAAAGGTAAAATAATCACCGTTTTTATTTTGATTGTTGCGTTATATAAGTATTATCAAATAAATACATGTCAATGAAAAAATAGTACAAGATAGCATATTTATTGTAGTTTTTAAAAATATATACTTTTTGGAACCTTCCATGTAAAAATAAGTTGTAAAAAAATTGCACCTGTCGCGTATTTCGAATAAAAAAGGGACGTTGCTTTGACTTAATTGTTGACAGTACGTTTCTACTGCGGGAATTTAGCGATTTTGCGTAAACAAAATACTCCATAATGTCTGTTAGGGCAAATTGCATCAACCTGGGTTAACCAAGCAACCCGGGTTAAACGTTTATTTCACACGGAATTTGATAATTGATAAGTTTCTTATGAAGTACTTAAGTGACTGACCCGGCACTATACAGAGGATATCCCAGACATCAGCCTATGTGATATTAGAATGGCTCTTGAATAGCTCAAAAATAACAGGGCGTCTGGGGAAGACGGAATTATAGCTGAGCAGTGAGCATCTGAAGCCAGGTGGTAAACCAATCCTTATGGCCTTTCAGAAGTTGTTCAACTCCAGAAGGGAGAACGACTTAGGCATGGAACAGAAGAGTGGTGGTACTGTTCTTCAAAAAAGATGACAACGACTTATTGAAGAACTACCGATCCATCTCACTTCCGAGCCATATTTATAAGATGTTTTCAAGAGTCATTACGAATCGTCTTGCACGCAGGCTTGATGACTTCCAGCCTGCCGAACAAGCCGGTATCCGAATTGGCGTTTCGTAAATGTTATACAGAAGACCGAGGAAAAGGTATAACCTGCCCCTCTGTTTAGCGTTTAGCGTTTGTGGACTACGATAAGGGGGGGTTTCCACGACGTACTAATGCGGTTTAATTTAGGTCGAGAGAAAGGGATACGGCTGTACGAGTCGTGTATCACAGCCCTTTTCCAGAACCTAAACTGAATCGCATTAGTACGTCATGGAAACCCCCAAGGCCTTCGATTTGATCGAAACTCTGGGCAGTACTACAGTCTCCTTAACGGTACCAAGTAGACTATCGCTATGTCGAAATGTTGGGGTGTTTGTACGAAAGCGCCACTATGTCAATCCGACTCCAAGACCAGAGCTTGAAGCATATTATACTGCAGCGGGGAGTCAGGCAAGGAGGTGTCATCTCCCCTAATCTGTTTACCGCTGCACTGGAAGATGTCTTTAAGACTAGACTGGAGAAGGATCAACATCGAGTACCTCACTCACCTTCGATTCGCTGATGATACGGTGGTCTTGGCTGAGACCTTGGAAGATTTCAGTACGATGCTCGCTGATCTCAGTAGCGCCTTCGAGCAAGTTCGTCTTAGGATGAATATGGATAAGACGAAAACTCCCGTTAAAATCGTCGGAGACTAAACTCGAAGGTGTAGACGACTATAACTAATATACCTAGGACAAACTAAGTACCCAGTTAGGTAGGTCCAACTTTGAGTAAGATGTTAATCATTGAATCCGACTAGGTTGGGCAGCGTTTGGGAAGCTACGACACATCTTTTCGTCCAATATTCCGTAGTTCTTGAAGACAAAAGTATTTGATCAGTGTGGCAACACACCCTGATCAAAGATTTAAAAGAGTGATGACATACGGTACCGAAACGTTGTCGCTTAGAATGGGCCTCATAAGAAAGCTTAAAGTCAACCACAGGGCAATGGAGAGGGCTATGGTGGGAGTCTCTCTGCGAGGTCGTATTAGAAATGAGACGATCCGCAGCAGAACCAAACTTTAGCTCTATAGCTCTCCGAATCACTGAACTAAAGTGGCAGTGGGCGGGGCACATTTGCACGTAGAACCGATGGCCAATGCGGCGGCCTCGCAGGTGGAAGGCACAGCGTGGGTAGGCCCCCCACAAGGTGGACAGTGAAGGTCTCAGGAGTCCGCTGGATGCGAGTGGCGCAGGACCGGTCATTGTGGCAATCTTTGGGGGAGGCCTATGTTCAGCAGTGGACGTCTTTCGGCTGATATAGTAATAATGATGATTTATGAAGTAAACGTTTAACAATTGATTGTCAAATCCCATATGATATAAACTTTTAACGTGGGTGAACTGGGTTAGTTGCTTAGTCCCGGTTAGTGAAAATTACCTTTATCGTCTTTGGTAATGAGATCATTACCTAATAACACTTGTAAAAATGATTATCCATTCCGATTCATATAATCAGATACTATATATCATTCATGTGATCAGATAGACCAGATATATAATATACACGCGGTAAACAATAATCGATAAAATCTAAAAATAGAATCTGAACAAATAAAATTCTTAATAATCTTAGGTTATTTAAAAAAAGAAGATCAGAAAATATTCAATTTACTTTCATATCAATAAATATTTAGAATTGTAATATGAACAATAATATGTAAGTACAAAAATATGTATAATCTATGAGCAGTTGCCGGCACAAAAGTCTCTATTTTGAGGTTACGCGAAGGTTTATATTGGAGGTACGCGTAAGGTAATTTTTTTTCAGTGAATTTTTGTATGAATGACTACAAAATGTGTACATTTTTAAAATCTGCAATAAATATGCTATCTTACACTATTTTTTTAAATTGGATAAGTTTGTTTTTTAATACTTATATGACGCTTAAATTAAAATAAAAAAGGTAACTTTTTTACCATTACTCCAAAAAATCTACATTTTTATATGAAATTGCTCATGTTTATGATAAAAAATGGGTTTTTCAGGTCCGTTTTACACGAAAATGATACCAAACAACGCATAGTAGACCTTATTAATTAGTAAAAAAATATTAAACGCAACCCTTCCGCATGCACATTCACCCCCCTCCCCCCGCGCTCAGGGGGGGAATTGGTTTTCCCTCCACATCTAAAAACAACTATTTTGAGACCCTCTAGCTCTGGTTAAAATTACAAAACTGTAACTCGCAGCGCACAATTTTTCTCAACTTTGTATGGACCGTGACCCTTACTACCAATACCGAACGCCTAGTAAAATTATAGTGACAGCGTTGACCGAGTTCGATGTGTCAGACCAACTTAATAAATTCTCAAGTGCCAGTATTAACTCGTAGAATATAAGTAAATAATAAGTTCCTACTACAGATTATCCTATCCTATACCTTTAAACGAGCAATTCTTGTATATATATTTGGGATCTCGGAAACGGCTCTAACGATTTCGCTGAAAGTTGGTATATAGGGGTTTTTGGGGATGAGAAATCGATCTAGCTTGGTCTCTTCTCTGGGAAAACGCTGGTTTCCAAGTTCTTAGTCTTCGTGCAAAAGCGCTATCTAGCAGATATCTCGATTTTGCGTGTAAGCCAATTTGCATGTTGCACATTATGCGTTTTGTACGTTTTGCTAGTGGTGCACGTTTTGCGACTTGTACGTTTTGCGAATGTACTTTTTGCTTTTTGTACGTTTTGCGTATTTCACAACATGCGTCTTGTACAATTTGCGAATTGTGCATTCTGCCGGTTGTTACATTTTGCGTCTAGTGTACATTTTGCGTTTTGTACATTTTGCTCCGAAGGGTATTCTTCGCTTATTAGTACAGCTTAATGAAGGATTCCGCAACCTAGCCTCTAAGTTTCAATTTGTTTTGAATGGATTTCCTGGCCATTTTCTCTTTCATCAAAAAGTGATTATACATCAAATGATATTTCATGCATAGATTCTGAAAAACTTATTGGCTAACCAGTGACTTCTGCACTTAGTCATAATTTTCTGCTAGAGTAACGGATGCTTCGCGGCAAATACCTATTTACTTGCAATAAAGTTATGGACTAAAATAAAAAAGAAGGAAGAAGTAGAATGGTTTATTAAAAACATGTTAAATATGAGGTTCTTAATAAAAATAAATAGGCCAACAAGTTACCAAAGTGCATCAAAAACGTAAATTTTGAAATATTGTATGCCTATTCCTTTTTATTTGCCTCCATAACAACAAATTTTGAATTCGTTGCTCTGCAACCAGCTCCTGAAACAAAATTCATATAGGTAATGAAGAAAATGGTTTTCACACAATTGACTTACAATCAAACGATGTAGGTATTTATAACTAAATTTATAAGTTTGTATCTAAATTCGACATATATGTATAGCAAAACTATTACAATTCTCTTGGCATTTTGGATAAGAGGAACTCACTAAAACATTGACACAATTTTATACTTATTTTAAAGGTGCTTTTTTTTATTTCCAACATAGACAAATGAATAATAAAGTTACACGCAGTTAGAATGGGTTACATACCTGTAAGTCCAGCGTTTGCTGTTTTTGCCCAACTAGGTAGTCCGAGTTGGGCTTTTTAGCAGCTTGCAGAGCGCGAGCCGGACGGCGGCGAGCCTGCGCGCTCGGTCGAGAGGCAGCGGCGGCGTGCTGCGCGGAGTCAGCGCCGAACTCCGGAGACGGCGGCGGCTCCAGTACGGCGGCCGCCAGATTGTAGCTGCTGGGACCCGGTGATGGTGTAGATTCATGCGAATCTTTGGCCTCGGGGTTCTGTAAATTGCAATTTAAATTAAGGATAATTGAGTATCGTCAAAATTGATTAGGAAACAATTGAAATAACTCCAGTATGTAGCCAAAAATTACATAAAAATTTAGAAAGACACTTACGTAAATCTCCCCTACGCCGGTTTCTCCCTCCACCGTGAGCCCCACAGCGCACTCCCGGCCGATGGTTTGTAAGATGTTTTTAGTCTGCTAATCACCCACTTCCTCGATGTTCCCGGTTTTCTGTCTACTTTTTCTGAAGCCCGCGCCTCATCGCGAGCCTTTTTCTGCAGATCTCGCCAAGTCTATAAAAAGTACAAGTTATGTATAATTATAACAATGTAGAAAAAAATTAATGAACTTAGGGCTGATTTTTCAATCCTCAGTTAAAAGTATTACCATCCTTATCGCTGGTCATCAGTCAAAAAAGGATAGAGCTAACATTTATTTGACAGTTACTGATATCTGGGGATTGAAAAATCAGTACTTAAATTTTTAAATCCTTAAGGTGCGGTTAAACTAAAGGAGCATTCGCTGTTCTAACCTCCCACTCTACGAAATTCGATCGGTAAACAAAACGTGATTGGTTGATTTCATAGAACGGGCGCTAGAACAGCGAATGCTCTTTTGGTTTAAACGCACCTTTATAGTGAATCAGCATGTGAGTCTGACTGATAAATTGTGTCTGTGAGGAAATTTAAATAAGGTGTAAACTAATAAACATGGACTAATTACACTACTATTTCCTTACATGGACTACTTCCAAAAATATTACTCACTAAATTTTTTTTCATTTTTAGTAGGAAACATAAATATATATATTTATGTATTTATTATAAATATGTGCCCACGATCGCAAAGAGGAACTTGACTTATTCTCCGTATATCTTAGTGATAAAAAGTGGCAGAAAAGCTATATGTTTACACTTACATGCTATCATTGATCCACATTCTTGAATGGACCAATTTCTGCTAGGAGTACTTGTAGTTTGCTACACTCTTTTTCATAGTGCTCTTTACCGTTGGGCGTTTTGAACTGCCCAACGGCAAAAAGCGCCACCATAGGCTTAATCTGCAATTGTGTGCTACGCACGCTGAAATAATATAATTACCATTTTATAAATACATTACATTTTTATAAATACTTAGATGACGGCACCTTAGGGGGAAAGCCGGAGGTTTTAAAGCAGGACTTGGCTCTTCTTATCCCCCGTCTGAAGGATATGGGACTGGAGGTAAATGCGGGGAAGTGTGAGGTTTTCTGTTGTGGACCTAGCTGCCCTTCCTCTCTTTCTTCTTTTAGATCTTTGCTTCCTGGTCTTAAGGAGCTGTCGCATGAAACCTTTTTCCTTTTGGGTTCGCCAATATTTCAGGACGCTATCTTCAGTGCGATACAGGCTAGGAAGCGTCTCCTTTTGCTCGCCCAGTATGCTTAGCACATGATTGGCGCGACAGTATCTCGCCGCGAGATAGTCTATCCGTCCCTATTTTGTTAATATAGCCAGTGAAGGACGGGAGATCTATCTCGCGGAGACATACTGTCGCACCAATCATGTGCTAAGCCAGCTGGAACGCCTTAAAAACATTACGAGCCCATTGCTGTAAAAAACACATTTACATACTTAAGCTATCGAAGCAAAATAGTTCGTTTGCCAGTAACACAGTGCAAAAAAGTTCGTTTACCACTGGGTAGTGTCGCCTTTCCTCTTGTAGACGGCTTCAATTCTTTGTGGCATGGTGTCCACTAACGCCGCACATTCCGCAGAGGATATAGAATCCCACACTGCGTTTATCTTCTTCTTTAAATCTTCCTTCAACTTGGCGGGATCCTTACGCAGTTTCTTTTTCATCTTCCACCACAATGTCTCGATCGGAGACAAATCTGGGCTGCTAGGTGGCCAATTCTCTAGTGTGGGAATGTTGTGGTTTTTTAACCAAGCCTTCGTGCTCTTGGCAGTGTGGCAATGGCAAGTAGCACCATCTTGCTGGAAAACATACTTGTTCCCATATTGCAAACTGGTAATTGAAGGAAATAAGCTCGTCTTTAAGATTTCTTGGTACTTAGGAGCTTTTACAGCGCCTTCAATAAACTACAGCCGACCCACACCTTGAGCTGACATACACCCCCAGATCATGAGCGAGGCAGGAAACTTGACTTTTCTCTTTAGGCAGTATTTATGAAAGGCTTCGCTCTTATTGCGAACAATTTTTTTCCGTTCGTCTCCAACAGCCACTTCGAACTTCGATTCATCGCTCCATATTATGGGTCTCCACTGATGGTTCTGTTCTGTTCTTAGTCTTCGTGCAAAAGCGCTATCTAGCAGATATCTCGATTTTGCGTGTAAGCCAATTTGCATGTTGCACATTATGCGTTTTGTACGTTTTGCTAGTGGTGCACGTTTTGCGACTTGTACGTTTTGCGAATGTACTTTTTGCTTTTTGTACGTTTTGCGTATTTCACAACATTCGTCTTGTACAATTTGCGAATTGTGCATTCTGCCGGTTGTTACATTTTGCGTCTAGTGTACATTTTGCGTTTTGTACATTTTGCTCCGAAGGGTATTCTTCGCTTATTAGTACAGCTTAATGAAGGATTCCGTAACCTAGCCTCTAAGTTTCAATTTGTTTTGAATGGATTTCCTGGCCATTTTCTCTTTCATCAAAAAGTGATTATACATCAAATGATATTTCATGCATAGATTCTGAAAAACTTATTGGCTAACCAGTGACTTCTGCACTTAGTCATAATTTTCTGCTAGAGTAACGGATGCTTCGCGGCAAATACCTATTTACTTGCAATAAAGTTATGGACTAAAATAAAAAAGAAGGAAGAAGTAGAATGGTTTATTAAAAACATGTTAAATATGAGGTTCTTAATAAAAATAAATAGGCCAACAAGTTACCAAAGTGCATCAAAAACGTATGTTTTGAAATATTGTATGCCTATTCCTTTTTATTTGCCTCCGTAACAACAAATTTTGAATTCGTTGCTCTGCAACCAGCTCCTGAAACAAAATTCATATAGGTAATGAAGAAAATGGTTTTCACACAATTGACTTACAATCAAACGATGTAGGTATTTATAACTAAATTTATAAGTTTGTATCTAAATTCGACATATATGTATAGCAAAACTCTTACAATTCTCTTGGCATTTTGGATAAGAGGAACTCACTAAAACATTGACACAATTTTATACTTATTTTAAAGGTGCTTTTTTTTATTTCCAACATAGACAAATGAATAATAAAGTTACACGCAGTTAGAATGGGTTACATACCTGTAAGTCCAGCGTTTGCTGTTTTTGCCCAACTAGGTAGTCCGAGTTGGGCTTTTTAGCAGCTTGCAGAGCGCGAGCCGGACGGCGGCGAGCCTGCGCGCTCGGTCGAGAGGCAGCGGCGGCGTGCTGCGCGGAGTCAGCGCCGAACTCCGGAGACGGCGGCGGCTCCAGTACGGCGGCCGCCAGATTGTAGCTGCTGGGACCCGGTGATGGTGTAGATTCATGCGAATCTTTGGCCTCGGGGTTCTGTAAATTGCAATTTAAATTAAGGATAATTGAGTATCGTCAAAATTGATTAGGAAACAATTGAAATAACTCCAGTATGTAGCCAAAAATTACATAAAAATTTAGAAAGACACTTACGTAAATCTCCCCTACGCCGGTTTCTCCCTCCACCGTGAGCCCCACAGCGCACTCCCGGCCGATGGTTTGTAAGATGTTTTTAGTCTGCTAATCACCCACTTCCTCGATGTTCCCGGTTTTCTGTCTACTTTTTCTGAAGCCCGCGCCTCATCGCGAGCCTTTTTCTGCAGATCTCGCCAAGTCTATAAAAAGTACAAGTTATGTATAATTATAACAATGTAGAAAAAAATTAATGAACTTAGGGCTGATTTTTCAATCCTCAGTTAAAAGTATTACCATCCTTATCGCTGGTCATCAGTCAAAAAAGGATAGAGCTAACATTTATTTGACAGTTACTGATATCTGGGGATTGAAAAATCAGTACTTAAATTTTTAAATCCTTAAGGTGCGGTTAAACTAAAGGAGCATTCGCTGTTCTAACCTCCCACTCTACGAAATTCGATCGGTAAACAAAACGTGATTGGTTGATTTCATAGAACGGGCGCTAGAACAGCGAATGCTCTTTTGGTTTAAACGCACCTTTATAGTGAATCAGCATGTGAGTCTGACTGATAAATTGTGTCTGTGAGGAAATTTAAATAAGGTGTAAACTAATAAACATGGACTAATTACACTACTATTTCCTTACATGGACTACTTCCAAAAATATTACTCACTAAATTTTTTTTTCATTTTTAGTAGGAAACATAAATATATATATTTATGTATTTATTATAAATATGTGCCCACGATCGCAAAGAGGAACTTGACTTATTCTCCGTATATCTTAGTGATAAAAAGTGGCAGAAAAGCTATATGTTTACACTTACATGCTATCATTGATCCACATTCTTGAATGGACCAATTTCTGCTAGGAGTACTTGTAGTTTGCTACACTCTTTTTCATAGTGCTCTTTACCGTTGGGCGTTTTGAACTGCCCAACGGCAAAAAGCGCCACCATAGGCTTAATCTGCAATTGTGTGCTACGCACGCTGAAATATTATAATTACCATTTTATAAATACATTACATTTTTATAAATACTTAGATGACGGCACCTTAGGGGGAAAGCCGGAGGTTTTAAAGCAGGACTTGGCTCTTCTTATCCCCCGTCTGAAGGATATGGGACTGGAGGTAAATGCGGGGAAGTGTGAGGTTTTCTGTTGTGGACCTAGCTGCCCTTCCTCTCTTTCTTCTTTTAGATCTTTGCTTCCTGGTCTTAAGGAGCTGTCGCATGAAACCTTTTTCCTTTTGGGTTCGCCAATATTTCAGGACGCTATCTTCAGTGCGATACAGGCTAGGAAGCGTCTCCTTTTGCTCGCCCAGTATGCTTAGCACATGATTGGCGCGACAGTATCTCGCCGCGAGATAGTCTATCCGTCCCTATTTTGTTAATATAGCCAGTGAAGGACGGGAGATCTATCTCGCGGAGACATACTGTCGCACCAATCATGTGCTAAGCCAGCTGGAACGCCTTAAAAACATTACGAGCCCAAATGCAAAAGAGTTTGCCTATTAACATTTTTATAGTGGACAGATTTTTAGACTAGAAATTTTGAGGTCAGTAAATAATTAACGCAACAACAAACACTGTCAAATATTAGAAAAAATATGTATTTTTTATTTATATATTGACTACATTACATATTACGGTTATTTTGCTGTAAAAAACACATTTACATACTTAAGCTATCGAAGCAAAATAGTTCGTTTGCCAGTAACACAGTGCAAAAAAGTTCGTTTACCACTGGGTAGTGTCGCCTTTCCTCTTGTAGACGGCTTCAATTCTTTGTGGCATGGTGTCCACTAACGCCGCACATTCCGCAGAGGATATAGAATCCCACACTGCGTTTATCTTCTTCTTTAAATCTTCCTTCGACTTGGCGGGATCCTTACGCAGTTTCTTTTTCATCTTCCACCACAATGTCTCGATCGGAGACAAATCTGGGCTGCTAGGTGGCCAATTCTCTAGTGTGGGAATGTTGTGGTTCTTTAACCAAGCCTTCGTGCTCTTGGCAGTCTGGCAAGTAGCACCATCTTGCTGGAAAACATACTTGTTCCCATATTGTAAACTGGTAATTGAAGGAAATAAGCTCGTCTTTAAGATTTTTTGGTACTTAGGAGCATTTACAGCGCCTTCAATAAACTACAGCCGACCCACACCTTGAGCTGACATACACCCCCAGATCATGAGCGAGGCAGGAAACTTGACTTTTCTCTTTAGGCAGTCTTTATGAAAGGCTTCGCTCTTATTGCGAACAATTTTTTTCCGTTCGTCTCCAACAGCCACTTCGAACTTCGATTCATCGCTCCATATTATGGGTCTCCACTGATCCAGAGTCCAGTTTCGGTGAGTTAAAGCAAATATTCGTTTCTTCTTTTTCTGAAGTTCAGTAAGTAAAGGTTTTTCTTTCGCCGTATAGAATCCGTATCCCATTCTTTTCATGACTCTATGGGACATGCGTGCGCATCGACGGCTGGAGACAACTGAGGCGCGGCGCGCGCAGGACTGTGCGCGCTATTTACGATGCTGTTAGAGCGAGACAGAAAGCGAGACACGGAGATGCGAATCACCGTGTGCTAAGAAAAGTACTACTTCGGAAAACTAGTTCCGGCACCGATTCTGGCGGGCGTCGGTGTTCCTACAGTTAGCAACCGCCTATGTGTCATCGATCGCGACTCTCGAGAACGTTACCTCGTCGACACAGGCGCCGAAATATCTGTGCTATCGTCGCATCATAAGAAAAAACAGATATCAAGCACCTACAAGCTGTACGCCGCTAACGACTCTCCAATAAGGACCTACGGGGAGAAAACTATCACTCTCAATTTGGGGCTACGACGTGACTTCCGTTGGACGTTCATCGTGGCGGACATCAAGACTTCAATCCTTGGCGCCGATTTCATTCGTCACTACAAATTGCTAGTCTACCTAGACCAGAAGAAGCTCATCGACAAAACCACAAAACTTCAAGTTGCCGCCATAGCAGTTTCGACCACACAAGAAAATGTATATATGATAAGAAGCAATCAAGTGTACTTCGACATCCTCAAGCAGTATCCATTTATCCAGACGTACTCCGGCCGATGTCATTGAAAACGCCTGCCAAACATAACGTGCAACATCACATCGAGACGACTGGCCCCCCACTTTGCGCCAGGCCACGCCCCCTGCCGCCCGACAAGTATGCGGCCGCAAAGGCAGAATTCGAACGCTTGATGGATATGGGCATTTAGTGCAGTCATTGAAGCATTAATGCTCCGATTTTTTTTACTGTGAACCGAATTGCATACAATTTTGGAATTATATTCATCTTACCCTTAACTTCAAAAGTGAAAATGATTCGAACTCCGCAACCCGGATATCGATAGAAGGACTAATTTTAAGCAATAAATTATCTATAAAGTTTTTCAAAAAATCCAATACTTTTCAAGTTATTGGCAATTGAAAATTCGCAATTTTTTCACGTTTTTCATCGTTTTTTGCCAATATCTCCAAAAATGTACGTTTTATCGAGAAAATTTTAAGTACCTACAAAATTGTAGCAGGTAAAACAATGATCAATTTGGGTTTTTATAAAGTATTCTAAGTGCAATATTATGCTAGACATTAAAGATCAAAGTCGTTTTTTACTTTGTCTGAAATTTAATCGATGTGGTCAATGCCATCTACCGGCGAGCAGGTGCATTTTATGCATTCTAATACACAAGGATTTTGTAGTGCCTGAAATAAGCTTTAAAATGAGTACTATTTAAAGTCTTTTGCACGGAAACTAAGTGAGCTGTATCGCAAATAAGGGGAGCATCTAATGTTTTTTTCTTTTAAATCAATGGGTTTCATAAGTGACATTTACACTAAAATTAAAATTAATCGCATTCCGCCTAGAATTAGCTTTATTATGAAGAGTTCGATAAATAGTATCAGTTTGGCTGCTTCAGGACACATAGTTTTAAAAAAAAGTCACGATTAAATAAAAAACGAAATTTCAATTTTTTTTAAAACCCATTTTGTTTTAATAATATCTCAAAAATGACGACAGATACGTATAAAAGTGTACGAATTCAAAATTAAGGTATTTTCAGATAAACAATTTGGTTTTCTTGTTTTTTTGTCAAACGTAAATTGACTGAGATATGATTGTTTAAAGAGCGCGTGGCAGCGCAATCAGAGCCTCTCTTAGGCCCTTTTAACCTTCGCCGTTTCAGAAAATAGTACATTACTACCGAGGCCGGGAAGTGACTGGTTGCCGGCCGAATATATGTAGACGGCCGAGCGAAGCGAGGCCGGATAGTATTCGGACGGCAACCCGTCACTTCATGGCCGAGGTAAGTATAATGCTTTTCTCAAACATGCAATGAAATGAAACAAAAAAATGTATCTTCTTTCTAAGAAATTATAAGTCAACTACATAACTAAGTCTTTGAAACACAACAAAAGTCAAATACGACACCGACACCTCATTTTTTTTAAGATTGACCTGTTTAAAAAGTTGCAAATTTTTTATTTAAAAAAGCGGTATTAGACGACGCGGTCGGTTGGGTCCAATTAATCGCATGCAGTGATCGAGGCCGACGGATCGCGCCGTATAATACTGCTTTTTAAATATTATTTTGAGTAGTTATTATACATTTATTTTAAATTATATAATTTAAATACCTAATTATAACTGCAAAAATTTGCCAATCATTTTTTTTTATACTAATATTACTTACAGATAATTATTGGCTAAAAGCCAAGATGCCAGGTCAAACCCTAAGTCAAATGAAAATTAAAAAAGAGGTACTTGCCGGCCTAGGCCGGCAACGAGCTACTTCCCGGCCACTTTTTTGGCACTTAACTACAACATTTCATTGCATGTTTGAGAAAAGGTTTTTTACTATATAAGGTCCTAATTTATTAGTTGCAGATATTTTAACACATGATACCTTACATTAAAATAATTAACTTTAAATATAAATTAAGAAATCTTTTCATGTAATTTTTTTGATTTCATTTTCCTAACAAAAAAATTAATTATAATTTCGTCTAAAAAAAATCATCATGTGTGCATTATCACATGTCACAATAACACTGTCTGTCATGTCATCAAACGACACAATCCAAAGGAAAATAACATGACATTGACAGTAAAGTATTTAATTTATCGACGAGAAGTGGCCAGTTCCAGTTAAGTGGTACGTAAAAGAGGTACTAGAATCTGTTCAATGAGTTTTCATTTAATAATCACATGAACAGAGTGTTTTTACGTAGGAAATTTGTTTTTCCGTTTTCTCCAAAAAAACATTGTAAAAGCTATAATGTTTCACGGTTTAATATACACCAGAGACCGAGTACTATCAGCTGTAAAAATATCTGCATCTAATAAATTAGGACCTTATATATTGCAATGAAGGATGTAGTAGCTCTCTTAATTATTACCTTTACAATGATTCATAACCTACTTCAAAAAAGGAGGAGGTTTACAATTCGACGAAATATTTATTCTTATTTTTGCGTATGTTCCCCGATTACTCGAAGACTCTGCCACAAAATTTGAAATTTTGTGGGTTAACATAGTTTTGCTTAACCACGTCCAATTACCTTTACAATGATTCATAACCTACTTCAAAAAAGGAGGAGGTTTACAATTCGACGAAATATTTATTCTTATTTTTGCGTATGTTCCCCGATTACTCGAAGACGCGTGGACCGATTTAAAAAAATCTGTTTTTGTTTAAAAGGGTATACCTTCTAGTTGGTTCCATTGTCATCGAATCCAGATCTGATAATGAGATCCTGGAGAAATCGAGGGAACTCTTCAAATGTTGTAGGCACACATAACATAATTATTTCATTTATTTTCGAAGACTAATCAAGTATTTGCGTCTAGTCATGAACGTCTTAAGTTGGTGATCTAACGATGAAAGGTACAACTCCTTAGCGATTAGGAGTTGAGGGATAATTCTATAAATATAACATATTTCATGAATTTTTGAAGCTATTCGAGTATTTGCCTTTAGGTGGTCATAGTCTCATGTTGGTGAGTTGATGATGGAAGGTATAACTCCTTAACGATTAGGTGTCGGAGGATAATTCTTTGAATGTAACAAATTTCATACATTTTCGAAATCTATTCAAGTGTTTGCGAGTAGTAGTTATCGTTTCATGTTAGTTAGCTGATGAAGGAAGGAACAACTCTTTAACACGTTCGATGCCGGTGACACGCATATGTGACCGAAAAAACTACTCCTATGCCGGTGACACACATACGTGATCAAAGTAATCTTATTCTTATGCCACTAACATTAATCAAGTTCTCACTCCTATGCCAGTGGGATAGAAATACGTACGTTTTTGACACAAGTCTGTGTCGACGGCATAGGAGTACAATCTTTTCGGTCACACATGCGTGTCACTGGCATAGGATTTCTATCAGATAATTTTGATCGGCATAGTATAAGCACATAGTGAAACAGTACCGGAGGCGAACGTGTTAACGATTAGGAGTTGGGGGTGATTCTTTTTGAAGCTATTCGAGTATGCTGCCGTTTTGTATGGGACAGTCAAATTTATTCACGCGATTTCGGCGTTGGTCCGGTAGTAAAAGTTGGTTAGTATGACTTATACATTCACATCTTTCTTTGTTCTACTATGTGATACATTATAACTGTATTTACTGTTTTGATTTAGGGGTGGTGTAGGGGTAGAAAACCTTAAGAATATGATAATCATTTTCGAGAGTGTTGAATAATATTTAAATCCTTTTCATATTATCAAAAAAAAACTATTTTTTATCAAGCGGTTTAAGAATTTGGTAATTGTTATAGAGAATATAAAATATTACTTACTCTATAAATACTTACATCTTTTCATGTCATACCAAATTTTTTTTTGTGATTTTTTCATTTTAGGGGTTGTTTGCAAGCTAAACAAACTCTTTTGCATTTGGGCTCGTAATGCCCATGTAGCTCTGAACCTTCTTTGTATGTGCTTCGCGGTGCCTAAAATCACTTATTTATTGCGAACTACACCTGGACACGTGGTTGTGTCCGAGTGACATAATCGATTTGGATCTTGCGTTGAGGGATACGGCAGAGGCAATTTTAAATGTGTCTTTGTCGGATAGTCAGTGGGTCCAAGCGTTTCTGCCCATATGGTACGGTGGTCTCGGTCTGCGGCGTGCGGAGGACGTTGGTGTGCCCGCCTTTTTGGCGTCAACGAATGGAGTGAGTGGCCTGGTTTCTAAGATCTTGAGTTGCCAAGGAGATCGGGTTATCATTCCGTTTGCAGAGGGTTCGCGGTCAAGGTGGGTGGCTCGTTACCCGTCTGCGTCGCTGCCCGATGCGCCGTGGGTGCAGCGAGCGTGGCATGATTTTGGGGCCAAGGACGCTCTTACAGGACTTATGAATGCAGTTGAGGGGGTGGATTTGGCGAGGCTAAAGGCGGCGTCGAGGGTTGAAGCAGGGGCGTGGTTACATGCGTAGCCTGCTCCACATTTTGGAACATTTCTCGACAACAACTCCTTGCGGGTGGCAGTTGCTCTCCGCCTAGGCTGCAATGTTTGTGAACCACATATATGCATCTGCGGCTCCAGGGTGGAGGCCAATGGCCATCACGCGTTAAGTTGTTGTCGTTGTTCGGGTAGCCATCCGCCAACATCCCTTGCGTCCTTGAGCCCTCGGGCCTGTACCACACCGATGGCAAAAGACCGGACGGCTTAACATTAGTACCGTGGCAGAGGGGGAGGTGCCTATTATGGGACGCCACGTGCGTTAGTACCTTTGCCGCCTCACATCTAAGCCGGACGGTGCGATCGGCTGGTGCCGCTGCAGATTTTGCCGCCTAAAAAAACGTGACAAGTATGGGACGTTAGAGGGCAGTTATTTTCTTGTACCCCTTGCATTCGAGACGACTGGGTGTTGGGGGGTAGATTCTATTGATTTTATAAAAGAAGTGGGACGACGTATTAGGGAGAGAGGGTCTAACGCTCGCGCGGGTTCGTACCTGGTGCAAAGATTGTCCGTCGCCATTCAGCGTGGCAACGCGGCTAGTGTGATGGGCACCTTTGCACCGCAGACGACTCGCGGGGGTCTTTTTGACTAGTTTTAAGTATTTTGTATGTACTCGTAGATTGGCTTGTTTATTCAATAAATTAGTATGTTTTTATTATAAATAATTTAAAGATTTATTTACATTTTGAATCCATTACTTAAATCTTTTGTCAGCCTCCGTAGCCTAGTTGGTAGTGACCCTGCCTACGAAGCTGGAGGTTCCGGGTTCGAATCCCGGCGAGGGCATTGTGTATTTATTTATCACAAATATTTGTTCCTTGGTCTCTATCTATTATATATATTGTCGCCTGGTACCCACATCACAAGCCTTAATTGAGCTTACCCTGGGACTAGGTCGATTTGTGTGAGATGTCCCAAGATATTTATATTTATATATTTATAATCTTATTAATAAATTAACACGTTCCCTGTGCAGCTAAAATCGATAATGTCACCTCTCACATGCAAATTCTCGCACACAATTTCAAGTACAGGTTATACTTGAAATAAATTAAAAGTCCGCCAATACCAAATTTTATCAAATTGTCAGTTTTTACAGCTGATACATGCGGGTAAGTTAACGTAGCTTAGCTCGTACGTGCAAATTTCAAATTATCCCTATATTTAAATAGGGTCGTGTATCATATATGCTACATTCACGTATCATCAATACCTTCAAATGTATCACATGTGATGCATGCACAGGGAACGTGTTAAGGATGCTGGCTGGCGGCATTTCCTGCCTCGTTGTAACCAGGAGTTACCAGATTTCGGCAAAAAATATGCGTGCGCAGGGGCCCCATGAACAAAATCGTACACTTTGTTCAGGTCATTATATTTATTTAAAAATTCGAGATTTTCAGCTTTATAATATGTATTTCGTTGAAAATGCGGCGGTGCTATAAAGCCATTATATTTGAAATCAAGTTTATGAAACTCCGAAGTCCTATTTAAATTTATCGTCAAATATAAATAAAATTTATGGATGTTGAACATTAACGCTAAATGATTCGATAAACTGGTTTAAAATATTATACTTACACTTTCCTCTTTGTAGGTACAGTCACGTCTAAAAATATGTATACAAAAACAAGGTTGCATAAATATGTAGTCATACATTGTATCAAAAATATGTATCTATTACTGACACCAAAAAATGTATCCATTAAACTTTTTCAGTGGTATTATGTAATCACAAAATGCTTCACAAAGTTTCATACTTAAATAAATTCCATTTAAATGTATTCACCTCGTAGTCAAAAATAAGTATATATTAATGGTTTCCGTTTACATATAACCACACCAATTTGTCAAATATTTTTATACGCCGTTTGATTCATAAATATGTATTCAGACAGCAAAAACAAACCTTGTCTGACTGGCATAGAATCGTAAGTTGTATAATTAACTGATTTGACAATTCACGAAAACAGTGCAGACTTGTCACTGCATACATCTATCTCACGATTATTCTATGACGCACTTGACAGTCCAAATTTTTAGATTGAGCTCAGTTGTAAATATTGTGTATTTCAGTTTAGGGTCATTCACAGAAAAGTGCCCCAAGCATTTTTTGTTTTTATTTTAATAATATCAAGTTTTTTCTACTCAGTCTAAAATCGGAACGGCATTTTGCAACTAACAGGAGAAAAATGTCCCTAACATATTATTGTCGCCATCACAAATATCTATATTATTCAGGGTGCTCAAAAATATCTGAACATGCACTCTAATGTCTTCAAAATAGAGTCGTGTACTCCTATATTTTCAGGGACCGAACCTATATTTTTATAATTGTCATCGAATTATATTGATAGACAGTTGTCCATCTTGAATTTATTATTTATTACCAGCACTTCAAACCCAAACTTCTTTATTTAGAATTGCCCTAAGAAAGGCCAGTATTTCGCGCAAAGACTCAGCATAGCAGTCCAGCGCGGCAATGCGGCCAGCCTTCTGGGCGCATTGCCGCGCATTTCAGCAGGACCTGGGGCAATTTTTTTATTTATAATTATTCTTGTTCTTGTTTTTGGAAATAAATAATAAATTAATATTTACTATGTCGAATGTCAAATACCTAAGAAAGTAATAAGAAAAAATACAAAGGCCATAGTCGGATTTTCATAGTAAGTCAGCCTTTAAATCAACCAGACTCTAGTATTTTTTTGTGAGTACCTCTTATGGTGAAGATTATTTCTGCTGAGTATCAACGTCCTATCGGTGACAGTTTTTGACTTATGATTTTTTTTAGTTTTTTCTTTAATGTGTTGTATCTCAGGATGTATAAAAGCGAATTGCTTCAAATTTTGAAATAATGTTCTTTATTTAGATATGCATCGAATTAAAAAAAATGAATATCGATTGTCGTATAAAAAAAAGAAAAAAAAAGACCAAAAATTTTTTCATATTTTTTTTGTGTACCTATGAAGTAGTGACACCTCTATTTTCTTTTTCTAATTATAGACCATACATTGGCCTACTAGTTGCCTAAGTATCAAAATTTTCCAAGCGGTACTTCTTACCAAAAATCGGCAATATGTGTGGTCAAGTTCTGCATTCAATCGGTGTTTTTCAATGTAGTATACAAACTCTTCATTTATATTTGAGTTTTCTTATCAGGTTATCTTATTTAAGAGTAAATGCTAATGACAACTTAATGTCATCATGATGCAAGCTGTTTATTTCATTATTAATCGGCCGTTTATTATTTTAACTAGCGTAATTCGATATTATTTATGAGATATTCATTAAAAATAATATATTTCTTGAATATATATATATATATTATCGAGATACGCTAGTTGAAATGGTAAACGGCCGATTAATAATGAAATAAACAGCTTGCATCATGATGACATTAAGTTGTCATTAGCATTTACTCTTAAATAAGATAACCCGATAAGAAAACTCAAATATAAATGAAGAGTTTGTATACTACATTGAAAAACACCGATTGAATGCAGAACTTGACCACACATATTGCCGATTTTTGGTAAGAAGTACCGCTTGGAAAATTTTGATACTTAGGCAACTAGTAGGCCAATGTATGGTCTATAATTAGAAAAAGAAAATAGAGGTGTCACTACTTCATAGGTACACAAAAAAAAATATGAAAAAATTTTTGGTCTTTTTTTTTCTTTTTTTTATACGACAATCGATATTAATTTTTTTTAATTCGATGCATATCTAAATAAAGAACATTATTTCAAAATTTGAAGCAATTCGCTTTTATACATCCTGAGATACAACACATTAAAGAAAAAACTAAAAAAAATCATAAGTCAAAAACTGTCACCGATAGGACGTTGATACTCAGCAGAAATATTCTTCACCATAAGAGGTACTCACAAAAAAATACTAGAGTCTGGTTGATTTAAAGGCTGACTTACTATGAAAATCCGACTATGGCCTTTACAAGTGATATTTACTTTATAATGCTTGACAAACAAAACATTTCTTCTCTCTTTCAGTTATAAAATAGTAGTTTTAATTTTAGTAACTACCTAATATAAAATGTGACGTTTCGCGGTAAAAGGTATCTTATGGCCGTTTTTAGTTTCGGAGATATTAAACGTTTCGCAAAAAATGACTAAAAAAGTTTTTTTTTTATTATTGCTATTTCGAAAAATATAGGTAATACCTGAGAAATCTTTACCAGTTATTATTTTCACTGTGAGTGAGTTTAAAGGTACTTAGTTACGGTTCTAAAGTTTAGTAAAAAAAGGTACCTTATGGCCATTATAAGTTTAAACTACTACTGCTACCGCCGTTACGTATCGTTCCCTTTCCACCTGAAGGTGACAAGGTAGTACTCAACTACCTACTAGTGTTCGTTTACCCTTGCATCCGATTAAGTGTTCCTCTTGTGTTCTATGCGGTCTCGTTACAATTTACACTTACTTACTCCTCTGGCGCAACGACCCAAAGTGAGTCTTGGCCTCCAACACGACTGTTCGCCACTGACTCCGGTTCTTCGACCTGGTGCCCCCGCAGATCCGCATCCACGACATCCGCCCATCGGTATCTCGGCCGCCCGACCGGTCGGCGCGCCGTCGGTTTTCCCTGGAATGCTCTTTTCACCGCTCGATCTCTTGCCATACGCTCTATGTGGCCGAGCCACTGAAGTCGCTGCGCCTTTGCAATACCAATGATATTTGGCTCCGCAAAAAGTTCCTGAACTTCGGCGTTTTTGCGAATTCTCCAGCTTCCATCAGGTCTTTGCGTTGGTCCGAGTATTTTGCGGAGAATCTTTCTTTCAGCCACTAAAAGCTTGCACTCTTCTTTCAAAGTTAGTGTCCAGGCTTCACACCCGTATGTTAATATAGGTCGTATCACGGTTTTGTAGATTCTGAACTTAGTTTTCCTGCTCAGAAGTCTGGACACCAAAACTTTATGCAAAACCGCACTGCAACGCAAGGCATTTTGAATGCGAATGTCGATCTCTTCGCCACGGGTATTGTTGTCATTGACTGTACAGCCTAGGTATTTAAAACTGGACACTCCTTTGAACCGATATCTCCGACATGCAAATTTGCCGACTGATTTTGGCCGTTTTTATAACGCCTCATATGGAGATACTCAGTCTTCTCGTGATTTAAACGTAGGCCTACTTTCGAAGCTTCGGTCTCAAGGGTCTTAGTCGCCAACTGGACACCTGCTCTACACACATCCAGTAGAACCAGGTCATCTGCGTACCCCACCACCATATGCCTTCCATTTACTTCAAGTCCAAATTCTAAGATTAGGACCGGAAGGTCCTAAGGTAAATTAGGAATAATTACATGCTCCAGCACCAAGTTGAAAAGCATCGGCGATAGAGCATCGCCCTGTTTTAACCCCGTGTCTACAGAAAACGCGTCCGTCAGCTCGCCCTGCACACGCACCCTCATATTGCTAGTCTTACAATTTACATCATAAAAATAATTTCGATTAATCTAAAGATTTGTGCTGTGACAAATAATGAAAGGAGAGAGATATACAGGGTGTTTTTTTTTCGACCGTTCAAATTCTACGTAGTGAATGTGTAGGTCATACTGACCAACTTTTACTATGGGGACAAAGTCGAAATCGCGAAAAAAAAATCAGCTGTTTCATACATTTCGGCCGGCCAATTTGTATGAAACAGCTGATTTTTTTTTCGCGATTTCGACTTTGTCCTCATAGTAAAAGTTGGTGAGTATGACCTACACATTCACTACATACAATTTGAACGGTCGAAAAAAAAACACCCTGTATACTTTGCCCAAGTCCCCAACTGGCAGTACCTCAGGATAATGATCCTTTAGAAAGTCTTCCCGAAGTGCTACCTACTCAGCCTAAGCCTAATTCCAGTGGAAGCCAGCCTTTGCCGATCACAACGCAAAAAGCCTACATGTGCATATCGTGGTGAAGTGGGTTACAGAAACCAAGTTCGCGGCGGTATTTATTTCTGAAAAAAAAGGCGTTTAGAGGAAGCAAATGTGTATATCTATGTAACTTGGCCATAAGGCACCTTTTCTTTACATAAAATAAAATTTAGTTAAAAAAGTAAATTAATAAGTAGATTACGAAGAAGAACGGATAATTTTAGTAGTATTTAAGAATTAAAATGAAAGTTAAAGTTGATTGAAAGGTTTCCAGAATGTAAATTACAGTTTGATACTAATTTTAGTACACAAATTTTATATGTTTTTTTCATAAGGTGCCTTTTCATAAATGTATGAAACAAAGACTACTATTGTGATGTAACTTGTAGTGACTTAAAATATTACTCTTAAGGTCAGATATCAAAGTTAACAGTTACTTCTGGTGTTATTGAAAGGATTTTGCTGATTTGTATGAAAATAATTACATTAATCGTTACACTAGAACTAAATTTTTGTGATGTTTGTGATTTTGCAAAAACAAAATATATTCAAATAAAAAACCGTTCTAACTTTTGGCTTTTTTATCTCTATGTTCTTTTAAAATATATTCTTAACAGATACAATCATTTTTTTGACTATATGCCTTTGAAATATGAAGAAATAAAGGAAAAACATGATTTCCAATAAATAAGTCAGCAATCACATTAGTCGGTCATTATACTGTTTTTGATTTACATAATTATATAAATTGTTTACATAGTTTAATAGACAGAAGACCAATAAAGCATATTTTGTAGTCCACTATGTAACTTCCATTGGCAACATAGTTTTCCATCTAGCTAAACTTAAATGGTCTGTTTCTTGAAATCGCATTTTTCCCAACATATTTTTCAAAATACGATATCTCCGTAACTATACATCTTAGGAAAATAATCTTTTTTGATATTGATAGCTTAACAATCGCAGATTATTGGAGTGCTCGTAACTCCATACCGACCATAAGGTACCTTTGACCGCGAAACGTCACAAATTATAATACTTACGAGTATCATAAACAGCCACTACCTATTTGTAGCTTTAGATAGGTTCCATATTATAAAAGAAAGTCACTGGCCACATGGAAGAAACTTCATTTTAAAATCGATTACACTTAGACACGTCAAAACATCAAATCGTGTTTTCATAATATAATTATCTATGAATCAAACGACGTATACAAATATTTGCCAAATTAGTGTGGTTAAATGTATATGAAAATTCATGTATACTTATTTTTGACTACGAGGAGGATACATTTATATGTAATTTATTTAAGTATGCAACTTTCTGAAGCATTATGTGATTACATAATACTGAAACAGTTAAATGAATACTATTTTTGGTGTCAGTAATAGATACATATTTTTGATGAAAATGTGTGGTTACATATTTTTCAAATCTTATTATGTATACATACTTTTAGACGTGACTGTACATTCGCCATCGTATTGAAATAAAACGATCACTTGTGTGTATGTGACAAGTTTGCTATCTCTTTAATCACACTTTGCGAAAACAAGACCACGCTATCGTGGCTAGTCGTACTATTTTTAAGGCTTCCTATTAACTATTGTTTTTTCAATCTTTTTATACCGATTCAGTATTGCTAGGAAAGAAAAGTTAGTTCCATGGCTAAATGACCACACTGGCTATGTCGCCCGCGGGATGGCTATTTCGCGTGGCACTATTATCTCGAGCTGTGAACTTGTGCTACCAAAATCGAGAAAATGACGGCTAGAAATATTAATTTGAAAGCAGCGACATGGGTTTGTTGCCTAATATATTGTTACAACCATGCTCCGAAATCGGCATCTCACAGCAGTTAAAGTAAAAAATCAGCTTTTAGAGACCCGAAGTGATGGCATCAGCGAGCGGAGTGTCAGGCGGCGGCTCAAAGAAGCAAATTTGACTCCAAGTAGACCGGCCAATGCTCCAAAACTTGAAAGAATACATCGAACAGCAAGACTACTTTATGCCGGCGATCACAGATATTGGGGTGAGGAAAAATGGGCAAGAATTTTGTTTTCCGATTAATCCAGATTTATGCTCTATGCAAATGACGGGCGACGAAGAGTTTACAGACGGCCTGGTGAACGTTTTATTCAAGCATGCTTTGAAGAAAAAGTGGCATTCGGAGGCCGGTGGCTGGAGTTATGGTTTGGGCTGGAATCTCTTCAGAGAGTCGCACAGACTTAAGTTTTAATAGAAAATGGATCACTGACGAGTGCAAGATACGTGGAAGAGATTACCTAGTTAATATGGGTGAGAATTCTATGTTTATGTAAGACAACGCCAGGCCACACACCGCTCAAATTGTGAGAGATTATTTCTTGGAGGTTGGTATCAACTGTCCCTCGAGAAGACCGGACTTAAATCCGATTGAGCATGTGTGGGACGAGCTTGGGAGACGTGTAAGAGCTCGAAACCCCGCCCCAGCTACACTTAGACACCTGAAACAGGCGTTAGTGGAAGAGTTGGACAATATCTCGCAAAAACGCATCAGGAACTTGATAAACAGCAGGCCGTATCGCCTAGAACCTGTAAGAAGAGCCCAAGGCGGCTATACGAAGTTTTAATTTTTATTTATTGTGTTATATGTGAAGTACTTACTGCTTATTTTTATACGTAAAATTGGTTGGTTTTTGTTTCCTATGTAATTTTATTAAATAAAAGAATTATGATTCCACTATTTGATGTTATTTAATTCAGTATATAATTATCTACAACATGCAGTTTAATTCATGTCCTTATTTTAGGAGATATTACAGATTTTCGTACCGACCCGGTTCCATCCATCACCAGCTTTTTTGGATTTGTCCCAACTTTTTGGATACTTGAAGTTATTTTTCGTCGCATAGTCGTACGATAAACTCTTAAAATAAACTCGAGTCAATACAAAAAAACTACGTTCATTTCTTTTAAATAGACTAGTCGGTATTTTTTATACTTATACCACCTGGAATAAAAAATATTACCATTAAAAATTTTACCTTATAACAGATAAAGTGTACACAATATACGCTTTGCTCGATCCACTTTGACCAACCAGTCTCTTTACGAAATATATCACGTTTAAAAAAATAACCGTTGCTCCATTCTTAAAGAAATGCACTATAAACGGAAGACACTTTATTGGGCAAATCAAGCATCGACATTTAACATTCTTTATAAATACTACGACAAGATAACTGACTATGTACTCGCCTTTAAATATCGATCTTTTAATGTTAAAAACACATTGTAATTCGTCGTCGGCGCCGCGTGCAGCTATTGCTCCTGCCGATGCCTGCCACTCATTGAGAGAAGGATCCCGAACATCGTATAACCGCGTGGTACAACATGGACAATTAGATCGGGAGGGCAAGGCCGAATTCACTTTGCCCGGGGTGTTCGCTTTACCCGGGTTACCCCTATCCTATGTATATCGATTCTGCCGAGAATTCGGTGAAAAACGTTTTTAGGGTAAGTGGGCTAGTTACCTCTAGGACACGTAAAATGGGGATATTTTTTGCACCTTATGGTCTTCCACCTTATGTTATGTGGTGCCGTTAGGTGGGTCATCTACTTCCTAATCTCCAACAACGGTTGTTGTACGAGATGGATCTTCGCAGCTTAATAGTAATCGCTTCAAAAGTCCAAAAGTGATGAAAGTTTGTGATGCACACACCACTTACTTTCTTTTATTTATCTTTAATTTTTTTATTTCCTATGTTGTCCTGTTTATGTTTTGTACTGTAAGCGTCACAAATAAATGTTTTGCTTTCTTTCCTTCTTTCTTTCTTTCAAAATATTTTGCCTGGGGAGACACTTATTGTTAAAATATTACCTATGTATATATATTTTTTTAGAATGATTTTTAGGGAAAGCGTAGGCATACCACCAGGAACCTATATAATGTCATCATCTCTCTGTCCCTGCCCGCTGCTAATGTTAGTTATTGTTGATACTAGAAATGAAAATGGATATTTGATAAGAGTTAGTACGTATTGATTCCGCCGACAAAATGGTGGAACAATAAAAAAATTACACCACCTGTTCAAAAACGAGTCTTTTCTTCCCTACTAGGAGGGAACATATAAGCACTTTTCTGTTCTAGGACATTTTATAGCCAGCAAAAATAAAATAAATAGTACGCTGATAATCAATTACGATCTTTTCAGAGTCGATTATGTGAATAAATACTCATAATAATCTTATAAATTCATAATTTTTTTTTTCTCATAGGTTATGTGAAAAGCAGTATGTGTCGCATGGTATCAAAATTATTTTCGTAATGGGCGGTTAACGCTTGAATCCCTCACTACGCTCAAGATTCAACTTAGAATCCCTTACTACGTTCGGGATGCTATTGTGGAATTCATCGCTTCATTCGTGCTTCAATGAACGCCCTTACCAGAAATATATAATTTTGATCCCTTAAGATAAAATTAACAATTTTTGCGATTCCATCCTACGGTGAGGAGTTGCGATAGCCAAAGAACGTTTTTTTATAAGGTAAATCATTTTTGGAAATAATCGATTAAGAATAAATAACCGTATTAGTGTAATCATATTTGAGATGTGAATTTATTTTCACGGCTGTTAGGTAAGCTTATAAAAACGTCAAAAATGCAAGATTGCCATTTATAAGTGCTACCTAACAAAAATGGGGGCCAATCAAAGATGGTGGATCTTAAGTTTTACAAAATCAAGTATATCTCGAGAACTATTAAATATATCTAATTACTCTCTTGAACAAAATTAAAGGCATATCTGTAAGCTTCATATTTTGCATATACACCATGTTGCTAAAACCAACCAATAATTAATTATGACCTAATTTATGAAAATTTCGTGATTTTGATTTTTTTTGTGTCGTGTTTTTACATAGTAGTCATGACGCTAGAAAAATTAAATATTTTTTTAAAGATAGTGTATTTAATAAGCTTTAATTTGATATACATAACTTGTTGGCGGTATTAAAAAAAGACCCATAAAAAATATTTAAATGAATTGTAGTCATAATCCACCGTATACTTAGTGATTGTAGAGGCGTTTTTTTATATTTTTCTATCTTGGTTATTTGAAATAAGCACTATTATTTACGAGTGGTACTTCCATCGCCTCTTAAATCACTAAGTATACGGTGGATTATGACTACAATTCATTTAAATATTTTTTTATGGGTCTTTTTAGGGTTCCGTAGCCAAAATGGCAAAAACGGAACCCTTATAGATTCGTCATGTCCGTCTGTCCGTCTGTCCGTCTATCCGTCTGTCACAGCCAATTTACTCGGAAACTATAAATGCTACAATAACGAAATTTGGTAAGGATATGTGTTGTATGAACCGCTACAGGAATGTGATACTAAATTGTAAAAAAAAACCATTGGGGTGGGGGCCCTCCATACATGTAACTGAGGGATAGAATTTTTTTTTTAGTTGTACATAAGCGTGTGGGGTATTAATAGAAAGGTCTTTGAAAATGATATGAAGGTTTATACATCATATTTTTATTTAAGCAAATCGTTTTCGAGATATCAGGTCTCAAAGTCTGAAAAATGTGTCCCCCCCCTCTATTTTTTAAACTACGCGATATAAAATTCTGAAAAAAATATATGTTATGCACATTAATAAACTCTATCAACGATTTTTGGTTTGATAAAATTATCTCCTATAGTTTTTGAGGTAGGTTGATTTAAATGTATTTTTTAATAATAAATTGATAATGGTACGGAACCCTTTGCGCGCGAGTCCGACTCGCACTTGGCCGGTTTTTTTTTAATACCGCCAACAAGTTATATACATCAAATTAAAGCTTATTAAATACATTATCTTTTAAAAAATATTTAATTTTTCTAGCGTCATGACTACTATGTAAAAACACGACACGAAAAAATCAAAATCACGAAATTTTCATAAATTTGGTCATAATTAATTATTGGTTGGATTTAGCAATATGGTGTGTATGCAAAATATGAAGTTTACAGATATACCTTTAATTTCGTTCAAGAGAGTAATTAGATATTTTTAATAGTTCTCGAGATATACTTGATTTTGTAAAACTTGAGATCCACCATCTTTGATTGGCCCCCATTTTTGTTAGGTAGCACTTATAAATGGCAATCTTGCATTTTTGACGTTTTTATAAGCTTACCTAACAGCCGTGAAAAGGAAAATTTGTACCTCTTAATTTTAACCATACCTGTCATACAACGGAAATCTTGAAATAGCCCGTATGCCTATTAGCTACCACTTTGAGATGTCTATCATACTTTTTTAACATCCTTATGAATATGTCTAACTACTGTAAAAAGGACACTTGGTACCCCCAAATTATACCGTTTTCTAATTTCAGACCGACTAGCCCACGGACTAATTAAATCACTAATTAGATATGTATATTTTTTACTCTCTTTATTGGAAGTACAAGACAATTCGTTGAAATAGAATAGCTCAAAATGTTTATAATCACTTTAGTATTCCTCGGGCATATCATTTTGTTTGGCAACATTTTAAGACACGTTTGCCCCATACACGCACTTTGGCATGATGGTATAAAATCGTCGATGGCGATCCCAGATCCTCCTCAGAAGCGTTTAATGCAAACTTGTCCAAGAATAAAAGCGATTCGATGTGCGGGCTTTGCTTTGACGAAATGGTTATACGGAAGCAAGTGCAATGGGACGGTGCACAGTTACGGGTTCGACCAATAATTTTGAACACGATCAAAAAACCCTGAGCAAAATAACTTGACTGTCCCTGAGGAGGCTTGAGGTACGTAACTTTTGATGAGTCTCCAACTATTTTTACTGTAGCCAGAGTATTGAGTTGCAAATTAGATGGTGAACATATAAATAGCGTGTTTGAACATAAGGGAACGAAAGTTACCATATTTCCAGATCCGTCCCATATGCTCTAACTTACTAGGATCACTCTTGGAGATAAAACATTTTCAATTAACGGAGAAGGAAAAACCGTAGCTTGGCATTTTATCCAATTTCTAGTAGAGCTCTAAGAGGATGAAGGATGATCCGAGGATCATCTGGGAAATAAAGTAAGAGCAGCTCATGTCAGCTATGAAAAACAAAACATGAAAGTAAAAGTGGCTGTTGTTTAGCGAATCGGTAGCAAATACGATAGAATTTTGTAAGGTGAAGTAAACCTGTAAAAAATACAAAATTCTGAGACCACGATAGACTTCATTCGCAAATGGTATGATCTTTTTGACATTATTAACTCCAGAAATTTTAATTCATATGGCTACAAAAAACCGTTAAGCCAGTACAACTTTTTAAATATTAGAAATGTTTTAAACAATACGTTCGATTACACAAAATCACTCAACTTGGTAATTGTAATATTTTGAAACCCATATATAAAAACGGGCTTTCTTAGTTTTTTGGACGCAATACAGATTTTATTGTTTCTGTACAACGAAAACGTTAAAAGTAACGTCCAAAACTTCTTGTGCACATATTAATTAAGTCAAGATCATTTAGAATCTTTTTCAGTTCATTAAGAGCCAAAGGAGGATTTAAATAATAAACCCAAGTTTAAAGCCGCGTTTAAAAGATTAAATATTAGTGCATGGTGAATTAAAACATTTTACAATTGGAAATTGCTTTCGGTTAACCGATATACATACTTTAACTTGTAAGCCCGAGATAGCTATCAATAAAACTTCAGAACGTAATAGCCTCCTCAACGACATCGTCGACCTAGGTCAAGCTCTAGAAACGGATGTTGTGGTCAATGAATATCTCGACTACCTAACGTATGTGGAATTAAATCTGGACAGAGTTTGACCAAGTAAAAAAAAACTTATGTAAATTGTAATTGTATCTTAATGCTAAATTTATTTGTATACATTTGTTACTTAATTTGGGAAGCTTTGTGTGTTTTTACATCTTTTTTTAGAAATTATGGCCAATTAAGTGGAACAATGTCGCAAAACTGCATGTAGGTATTTTCCACAGGACACATTTGCTATGGCCAAAATTAACGATAATTCTGAATTTTTAGAAGTAGGTAAGATTTGAAACACTATTTTAATATAATATCCCATTTTTTATTTTCAGTAAATAATATTAGAAACCCTAGTATAATGTAACATTTTGGCTACACTTTTCTGAGAGAGCACGAATAAAGGAAATTGCGTTAGACCGAATCACAAAATCGAACAGAGAGTTCAGAACGACTTCTAGATCAATTATTAATATATAATAACAAAACTGAGGGCCTTCGAGACATGTCTGAATAGACCGAGACGCTGGTTACGAAATGTGGATGACGTTATATTGCTGTAGTTCGTGATAGAGATGTTGATGTGTTATTAACCTATCTTATTGAAATACATCCCAGAATAAATTTTACATTAGGGAGAGATTTCAAAGAGGATGGGACAATTCGTTTCCTTTAGTTACCTACAGAAATATGTGTTGAGTGATATTTATTTTTTATTTAATACTTAGCAATCAAGTTTTTATACAAGTAATAAGTAGAAAAGGCGCAGCTGTACCTGATCAGGGAGCTATGTTCGTCAAGCGTGCTCCTAAGAAAAACTTACAGAAGAATATCGTGCATGAACATTTCGCGAACAACGACAAGAACAAAGTAACTTGTTATCGTTGTGGACGCCGAGGGCATATAGCCAGAAAATGTAAAACTAAATTTGTCTAATAAGGGAAAACAAAATGCACAGCAGCAGGCAGGGCGTCGTGATGATCGAGAGAGATATACGACAATGCTGAGTACAACCGAAGAGGCAATTTTGGGGTGAACAGATAAATCCGACTTGGTGTATCGAAAGTGGATGCACAGGGCATATGTGCAACGACAAACACATAATGCAAGGATTTACGCGACAGGAAAATGAACTAACTTTGGTAAATAATGAGAGTACGCAAATAATTGGGGTGGGCAAAGTTTGAATCCCAGTTAAAACAGGTAGTGAAGAACGCCTAGTAGACATTTAGAAAGTGTTCTATGTCTTTTATCAGTAGCGAAGATAACTGACCATGGATTTGAAGTGCATTTTCGAAAAGATGATGCAATTATGATTGATGATTCATATCAAGGCCGACCGTGTAGGAATTTGTATCACGTGAGAATGGGACAAGAGAATGTTTATAGTGCGGAAGTGCTGAAGAAACCAATTGATGTGTGGCATGAGCGATTAGGTCACATTAATAAACGTGACTTAAAAGCTATGGCTAAGAATGATCTAGTACACGGTTTAACATTTGACGACAGTGAAAAATTGTCAGAATGTGAGATATGCATAAGTCAAAAACTGACTGATGTAAACCATTTCCTAAAGGAAGTGAAGATCGCACAACAGATTTACTAGAGAAAATACACACAGATGTGTGCAGTCCAATGTTATGAGGATCCCGTGCACATTCGTCACTTTTTGACTAAGTTCCTAAAAACGCATTTATGTATGTTTAGTGCACTTTTGTCAGTAGTGACGAATATGTACTCAAGTTTAATTTCTGTTCGGTTTTGACACTAGTGACCAAAACGAACATATAATAAATTTGGGTATATTTTCGTCTGCAACGAAAAAAATAATTTTAACCTTTTCGTCGCCTTGTCAAAAAATAAAAAACGTGCCACTTACGCGAACGACCAAATTGCACGTAAACTAAATAACTGAAAATTTTGTTTTTATTTTGAATTTTGTGACTAGATATGAAGTCGTGGCATGTGGGGTACGAAATGCTCTGACTTCTGAGCGGCTGATGGATGATTGGCGGCGAAAAGGTTAAAGTAGGTACTTTAGCAGGTCGGTTAATACTAGTAAAGGTGGTTATTGTATTAATTAACGGAATTGTAATGTTAACATTATGCAATTGCAAAGAAAACAGTTAGGTAAAGTTATTACAGATCCGTTATGGTTGTGAATTTAAATTTGGAACAACTGTGAAACTGAATTAAAAAAAAAGTATAAAGTCAAGTACAGTTAAATACACAGTGACAAGTACAGTGATGTAAAATCTAATAAAACATCTACAATCTGTAGATATTTTACAAGTAGTATTAGTAACAATACGGGTCATCCTGCGATTCCTGAACCCATCTTAGAACTAGTGTTGTTAAAGTAGTGTGCAGCAACTATACATAATTAGGCATTAAAACACTCGTGTGATAAACCCACTCTCGTTTCCACAATGCCTTTCATTATGTACAGTCGACGCCAAAGATATCATTACGGTTTAGGTGCCAAATATATGTTTACACAACTTTATTACCTTGACATTAAGGTCGTGTAAATATATTTTTGGTGCATAAAGTATAATGATGTCTTTGACGTCGACTGTACAGTTGTATAAACTTCTATTAAAACAAGTAAAACTAATTATTTTTACATCCTTATTATTTAATTGATAAAAATAAACATTACTTTTCATTAAACTAAATTAACTCAAACTCTATCATTTTATGGGTAGATAAGTAAGTATAAATATTTAAAAATCACTTTGCTCCACGCCACACCCGACTTAAGCGAGTCAAGCATGTTTTTATATTAATTTTTCCTTTCAGCAACAATTCAACTAAAAGTTTTCTTTTTTTAGTTGTTTCTACATCAACTTTCCTGCGGTTCTCGCTCTTAAGTGAGCCCGATTGTATTTTTATAATTTTTATGTCGTTTATCTTGATTTCATTGTTTATGCCATGCATAAGCCTTAATAAACTTGCCTTTCTAGGAATTTTTTTGTAATCCGGCTATGGAAACCCTCGACTGAGTTGGTTGTTTTATGGCGTTCATTAAAACAGCTGTAAGTTTTTATGGAGTCATTAAATAGCCACTGATCCAGAAAATAATCCATAAACTTCTTTGTTTTGCAATTATTTGGCAACATATCGACTATGGACAACCATCCTTCTCCGATCATTTCCTCGGGTAGGTGACATAAAGCTTGACAGCATCTTACAAATGCTTTCCCCTTTTTGGTTTTATTAATTTTTAATTTTCTAGCTTTCATTTTAATCGCTTTCGTATAATGGAAGTAGCATCCTGATGTTTTACTGTCTGGATAAATTTTATTTATAGCATTATACATCGCGATCTCAAAATCAAGTTTAAAAAGCGATGGGTTCCACAGTGGTAATTTATCTTTTAAAATCATCAATAATTTTTCGTAAGTTATTTGTTTCTTGTCTGGCAAGATTGCATAAATAAGGGGCACTATAACATTTTTCTCTGAAGTACTACCCATGTCTGCGTGGAATGTGTAGAGTTGTTTGAATGGGTGTCGTACAATTTTGAATGTTCCATCGCCGAAAATTATTTTTGCCCTTTGAAATATTCCTCTCGCATTAGGGCTCACAAATATTAACATTCCGTCATCAACCTCATTTATTAGAATTGGCTTAATTTTTTTTGGTATTTCCACTTCTTTCGGAGATGTAAATATAAGTTTTTTAATTTTGTTATGACGTTTTCTTAAATTATATAATCCCGTCTTTTTTTCTTCAAAACACGGTATATTCTGCACAAATTGTCTTCCTTTATCGAGAAGTGGTAGCATGCAGTCTTCAAAAATTTGCTGTATGGGCGTAAATTCTTCCATTACTCTTTTTTTACAGATTTGAAATTGTTTTACGAATTCGACATGTTCGAAATCGGCGGTACAATCTTTTGAATGTTCAGTCTGTCTTATGATTGAATCTCGATTTGAACTCAAAGTAATAGACGCATTGCAAAAATTTCGCTTTTCGCATCTCCATCTTGTTGTATCGTCTAGATTTTTTCTTGATAATGTATATCTATGTCCGTTAGTAATAACAGAATCTTTGTTTCTTTTACCAGGCGTTATAAAAATATCCGAACAATCCATTTCTTACAACTACAATAATTTGCATTCGCAACAATAACCGTTATTGTAATGGCGTGCAATAAAAATATGACAATTCTATGTCATCATTAATCATAAACAAGAAGTGCCTAGATAGCAAGATATAAAATCTATTTCTAGCCATGACTGAAGTGGAGTAAGGTTGAATAAGAAATTATCAATATGACATGTACATGTATGTCAACGTACGATTCAAACCAAGATTGAAAGAAGTGCGAACTCAGTCGAAAATTCAGAAAAATGTCTGGACAAATAAATTTAAATCGAAACGGTATTTTACGTACGCCAGAAATTGAGGGGACCTGTGTGTTTCCTGGATGTCCCCGAAAAGATTTTGGGGAAGTTTCGAACATTACAAAGATTAACTTTCTGTGTAGACTTAATTTTTTGATATCACGTGGAACACGTGTGTGCACCAATCATTGCATAGCTGGTGAGGAAGAATGGAGCGTGGTGATTGAGTCGCCCAACAATTCCTCGGAATTTAACACAAGCCACGCAGAAACGATCGCCGACCTTCTTAGGTTTGCATTAAATAGGGTTGAAGGTATTGTGTCGGTAATGCTTTCCGATATTGTGGAGCGTCATTAGTATGTTTACCCATAAATTTATTTAATAAAAATGATGTTTATTAGTTTTTAAGTATTTCATTACAAAAACTACCTTTATTAGATCTATGTAAAATACTTTAAAATGAAATTTTTCGTAGCAGACGAAAATGTACCCAAATTTATTATATGTTTGTTTTGGTCACTAGTGTCAAAACCGAACAGAAATTAAACTTGAGTACATATTCGTCACTACTGACAAAAGTGCACTAAACAAACATAAATGCGTTTTTAGGCACTTAGTCAAAAAGTGACGAATGTGCACGGGATCGTTATTTTGGACAGAAAAGATACTTCGTCTCGTTTATTGACGACAAATCTCGTTGCGTTGGTGAGAAGTTTATTTTATTGCAAATAAATCTGACGTATTCGGAGTATTTGAAGAATATAAATCATACGTACAGAAGTTGACTGGAAAGAAAATAAAGAATTAGCACTCTGATAACGGAAAGAGTACGTGAATAAAGAATTTGATGATTTTTCTGAAAAAGGAAGGGATCAAAAGAAGACTAACGGTATCACATACACCACAACAAAATGGCGTATCAGAGAGAAAAAATAGAACACTGATTGAGATTGCTCGGTGTATGATGTGTCAAGCCGGAAGTCCACCAAGTTTTTGGGTTGAAGCTGTGAATACCGCTAATTATATACGAAACTGATGCAGTATAGGGTATTTCACTTTTCAGTGGGCTGCACTGAAAAGTGAAATACCCTATACTCATCCTATACTGTATGGAAAGGTAAAAAACCTACAGTAATATAAAGCTCATGCGTAACTCAGCGTCATGCATCCTCACAGATGCGGAGTGCTATAAAAGAATTAAAAAGACATATCTTAGCCTGCGCTACTAAATTTGAGATCCCAAGAGCAACATTCCAACGACATCTAAACTAAAGTCACATTCGTACGAAGCAAAACTTGGACGATATACAACAATCTTCATATCCAATCAGGAACTTGAGTTATTGGAATACATCTTTCATATGGACAGTTTATTTTACGGGTTATCAAGACAAGAATTCTTGGAACTTGTTTACAACTATGCTGAAATGAACAACATTTCTCACCCGTTTACAAATGGCGCTGCTAGTTTAGATTAAGTAGTACAGAGGTTTTGTTAAGCGTTATCCATACTTTAGTTAGCCTTGTTGGTACAAACACAACAACCAATATTAAGCCGTTATTATATGCATTGCTAAGCGACAAAAGTAGCGAAACATACGTGACCCTGTTTCATTTAATAAAGTCGCAATTTCCAGATTGGAAACCGCAAAAATACCACTACGATTTCGAACTAGCTGCGTTAAATGCTCGTCAGGATGTTTTTCCTGCTGTTACCGTTGTAGGTTGCTATTTTCACTGGTCCCAAGCTATGTGGCGTGGCGAAAGGGAAAAGAAAAGTTTGGGCAGAGAAAAACAAGGCAGCAAAAAGGTTAGTGGGTTTATATGCAGCGTTACCTCTACTACCCAATGAATATCTTCTTAGGGGCTGGGATGAAATACAATTACAGTACAGTGGCAAAGCAAATAAAAAGATTCTAGTGTTCTTACACTATGTGGCCAGTCAATGGATGTCTAGGGATATCCATGAGGTCGTAAGTGTTTTTGCCGGATCTATATCTGGATCCCTAACGTTTTTTGACCTATTTTTACATTCACTAAGACTAGTCTTTTAACAACAATTGTGCATAGCGTGCATCGTGCTAGTTTTAAAGAATACTTAAAGAAAATAGGTCACATGTTTTGGCACTCGTGTAAAAACAGAATTCTTTCAAATATTTTGGTACCGATCTGATTTTACGAGTATATTAGTAATACAGTAGTTATTTTCCTGAAGCTTAAGGGCCTTGTGTACAAGAGCGTAGTAAGACCGGTTCTGACTTACGAGAGTGAAACATGGGCTATGACGCAGAAACACGTTCGGTCTGTCCAAGTCGCAGAAATGAGGATGCTTCGGTGGATGTGCGGAGTATCGAAGCTCGACAAGATACGTAACGAATACGTTAGCGGTAGCCTAAAAATGTATACAGTTGTATGAAATATGTGTAAATTTTATAGGACTTTCTCAAACAACGAGATACTCGTGGCATGAGCCTGCATGGACAAAAGTCTCTAATCAGAAAATTGGCAAATATTTTAAGAAATACATCAATAAAAAAGACATCGTCCGAAACTGAAGAAAGTTATTGCCACGATCACGTTCATTTGCACCTAAAGTGACAACTGAAACTGATAAACACTATGGGCCAAAAGCGTCAGACCCTGTAGACATTGCCTAAAATGAGTTGCAACGACGAGGTCAAGAAAAAATCAACGAGCTACAGCTGTCCATTGATCAAATTATTGAACTTGAGAAAAAACAAAGGACCAGCATGAAAATGACCTGTATAATGTGGCTAGGAGTGATAGATTGACAGCATGTCAATTCGGAATGGTAATTAATCGATACTCTACTAGTTTCACTAGGTACCTGTTTTGTCTGACAGTCTGCTGCCTTTTGAAACTATCAGACAATGCTAAAATAATCATCTTATGCACAAATGACACCCACGTATGATAATAATACAACATTTCTCCATATTATGACAGCATAAGTTAGTACAAATTGAACATAGACATAGTATAGGCTACACAAATATTTAGCTAATGCACCAGTTGGAATATTACTTTTCACCTCAGCGGCACAAAAATGGCGGTTTTGCTGCTTGAAACTAGTGAGCAAAAATCAATTATGCTGCGAGAGTGAGAAAAATGCAATTTTGCTGTGGGAATGAAAACTCGTTCGGATACAAAATAAAGATTAAAGATTTTTATTGAGCATAACAAATAAGTACATTAGAACTATTTTAGTCGTAACTAGCTGCATTAACTGTGTCGCAGCTATTTACGCCCACCTCGCGACATATATGGGATTTATGTTATACAGTAGAAACAGTATTTTAAAAACTAAACATAATTATACTTAAACAGTTAAGTTAGTTGAAGATCTAAGGATACAGTAAGACAGGGTAAGTCAGTTTACATTACAATATTACATTTACCACATTTTGATTTTTACAACAACAAATAAAATTGGAACTCATGTTAAACTTGGACAGGTAATAATTTTATACCTATAATAAATCAAATATTATTTTAATGATATCAATATTCTTAAAATACCTACAATGACGAAAGCCATATTTGTCGCGAATTTTATTATTACAGTTTGTTTTTTTTTATTGAAAGTTTTGAACGTATCAGGTTTCAGAACGCAATTTATATTCTTTAAAAAGTTAGCTCAATTGAACTTTTCAAATATTAGTTATGATTAGTACGTTTTCTTACAGATATAACATAACTTATGTAATAGCTAAACTAAAAACTGTGTTTAATGCGAGGGGCCGCACATAGTGTGCCACTAAGAGGGATAGACATAGTCACAGACTACTAAGAAGATACTACGTATAGTGACGTATTCAACGCATTTGTCTGGCACTTAGACTTAGCATCTAAGTGCCACACACACAAAAAATAGTGGCACAGTGATAAGGACGGACGATTATCGTTCCTTTTCACTTCCACTAGTAAAAAGTTTCATAAGACCATCCCTTTCGTTCTTGCTATTATTATTACGTTGTCAAATCCATATCCATATTCTATATCCATGGTTTAATGTGAGTGAATCAAGTAACGAAGCCGATGTTTTAACTCCTCAAGAGTGAGTTTTGCGCTAGAATATGTCGCTGAGGTGAAAAGTTGTATGTGTCACACGGGAGCAAAGATATTTATATCTCGCGTCTTTGAGTTCCTCACTGTAGAGCCAATTTTTAAATTATAACCTATATATAATATGATTTAGATGGGAATCCCTAACAAAATCACTTGTCCTAACTGTTTAGTAGTTTAGTAACTGGTTAGACCCTGTTTAGCTTTAATCATCAATTGCCCTATCAATTATTATTCTAATACCTACTCATTTACCCGAAACATTCACATTGGGGTATGTGAATGTTATAACAAATAGTCACTAACAGTATTTCGGCAACGCATGAAAAATTAGAATAAAAATCTTTAGGGATTTGGTTATAGATCCGTAGATCTTTTTTAATTACTTTAGAAAAACAAATACATTGTACCTTAAATTTAATTTTATATGAGACCACCAGCTCAACTTCGGACATGACATACGGACAACAAAATGAAGCCATTGCAAGAACGCTGTTTGAAACGACAACTAACAAAAAAGTAGAACGCGCGGGCTTATTAATTTATTGATAAAGAATACGGAATTTTAGGTGTAAGTCCTGATGGTTATTATGCCTTGAAAATGTATAAAGTGAGATTTTTAGTTAAACGTTCCACTTTGTCGCTTACCATAAAGACGGAAATTGCTTGTTTATTTTTACGAATGATCAGTCTTAGTGTCCTGGAAGTTTTACAAAAGAAGCTCTCACATATTCAAATAGCATGTCATACAGGGCATATTTGGATATTGATTAGTATGGAACCAGTAACCGTACCTTAAATATATATATTTAAGCAAAAAAAAATTGTCTGCCCCTCTAACCTCTAACTGAGGGGTCCGAGGGGGAGATCTAACTTTTGAACCACAGGTTTAAAAAAAAATCAAAAGTTTATTGTCGATTTTTTGCTTTGATAAAAAGTACTGAAACTGAAATTAAAAAGAGAACTAGAAAAAATAAAAAATAACATTTTTTGGTGACATTTGTTATCAGGTCACACAATGTTTTTATTTTTTATTTGTCTACAGTGCATAGGATCTCTCGCAATGCTCACAAGCACCCTGTATATACATATAATTATATCCATTATGTTTTTAGAATATTCTTCATTTTTGGCGTTCGTTAGCTCAATGCAACCTACTTATTAAATATTGTCTATAGGCATCATAACATGTGAAGCTGCTCTCCTGGAAAATAAAATGTTTCCCGTCTCTAAACAGAGCTAAGGAAACTATAGAGAATGCAGCTAGATCCCGAAGAAACTTCTGCCTTAAATATGAAAACGACGTTCTGGTGATGAATTCTAAATATAATTACTATTACCAGGTACGTTTAATATAATCCTTATTCTGAACCATTTTAGTACGAGAAAAACATTTTTATTGGCAGTCTGATCACAGCAACCCCTTTTTTCTTTTCGAGGCCATGTCAAATACAAAAGCTGTCGTACCATAGTGTCAAAAGAGAATTTGAATTTAGCGTGTAGTAGTACTTACACGCAGTCACGCATTAATCGTTTTACACTTAGGCTAATAGCTTCTATTAATGTACACAATATTTTTATTATAATGGGTACAGGGACAGCTCCGCGTCGCCGATATGCAAAAATGTTACTTTGTTGGCTTTATTGAGCCCGAAACAAATTTGACTATAGTAGAAGTAGAGCGAGACGTTAATTTCATTGGAAGGATGATACCGAAATTAATAGCTTTTTTACAAGAACTGCATTCTCCCTGAGCTCGTTTTACACAGAATTCTAAAAACGAAAAATGCATTGAAATGTCAAGCTTGCCCAGTATGTATTTTGTAAATTGATTATTAACTAAATTCCATTTATTAATTACTTATAAGCAAACTATTTTACGGGGTGATCAGTCTAAATTGGTCAGTTGGGAGAAATTATAAACTTAAGTATTCAACCTGCAAATGTTATAGAAAGCGTTGTGACAGTACTGTCAGATGCAACTAAACGCACTACTGTAGTACTGTAGTTCCTCCGTCCGCCGCTAGATAGCCCGGTGGTCGAGATAGATCGCGCTATCATTTGTCGGACTCGGAATCATGACCCTCGGCTTGTACCGAGGTTTATCTGAGCAGCAGTACGGACTACGTCCTAGCACGCTTTGTAAACCAACCTTATTCTGAACACGAAAGTATCTAGAGCTTAGTACTTATCTCCTCACTGGGCATAGGTACGGCAACCTAACTTGGGAAGGGGCTAGATCTAGTGAGTTCGCCTATTTTGTAACCAGTGTACAATATAATTTATATGGGCTGTACTGCTACTCCGCACCTCTTCTTCTTCACCCCCTCTCCTCCCTGTCTTACAATACTTGATCATTTCTAAAAGTACAAGTCTAAGAGAGTTGTGCCCTTATAAAACAAATAATTAGCATTAATAGCGATACCACTAGTAGCGGTAGTGAAACCACTTTTCCCTATGTTTGCTGTGTGGTCCTTTGAAAATTGTCTTTGCCCCCGATGGTTCAAACTGCCGTTGAATCGACACAGTTTTCACTTACGCAATTTCTTTTATCAATAAATCATAAAATTCATAAATCTAAATTCAGTAATAGTTATAACCGAAGGTTTAATCTTGGGACCAGAGATACTTAGGAAACTACACCTGCTCACTTTGCTGTAGTTTCCTAAGTATCAGTTTATCGCCAACATTCTTACTGTTTTCATTCAAATATATGTAGGATCGGAACGTAAGAAGATGAGTGGAACGGAGCGTACGTGTGAGAGAAGGATGGTAGACGCTGCGAGAGGGACGGGAGAACGATTTTGAATGGAGAACGAACGAACGTTGTAAGATGTGAAAGGTGAAAGACGTGAAAACAATTAAGCTGGTGTAAAAATAAATATAAAGGGTCTAGCAGGCTAACCTAAGAAGATTGGCCCCCGCAGGGGATTTGGTTGTAATTTGAGGTGCAGTAGTGGCAGGCCCTAAGGACACTATAAGCGTAATATCAGCCCTCGAACTTCTTTTGTTTTAGACTTAGTCACAAAAATGTCAAAAAATCATGGTAATTTTTAAACTGTGATATTAACTAAACCAAGTAAGCGAGAGTAACCAAATAAATTCAGAATTAAAGAGCGTGAAATGGGGTTCATAATGCATATTTTTAAAGATATTCATATCTTTAAACTTGGATGAAAAAAAAAATTTTTTTTTTTTTTGGGTTATATTTTTCGCCACTTCTTGCAGAGGCACAACTACCAAAAAAATTACTTAATAAGCCACAACTCACAACTACGTATACATTTAAAAAGATTTTGAAAAATCATGGTGCGTTATGTCAAAAAAAAACATTTACGAACGTATGTTTTCGCACTATCTGTACAAGAAAACGACAATCATTGATAAATCATTTTTATTACTATTCCATTTTAACAAATAATTCAGTAGAGCAATCAGAACAATACAATTCTTCTATATTTACAAAATCATACTCTTCATCGTCCCAAATATAACTATCTTCAATTCCACAATATTCACATTTCTTTTTAAGGGCAATATTTTCATCCGAAAGGGAAATCCCAAAGTTAGGCAAGGATTTTACAAAAAGTTCCTTGCACATTTGTACGGGTATGTTGAGCCCAAATATTTTCGACTTTATAACATTCATCTAAAACAATACAAGTACTTAATGTAAGTTAAGTTTTTTTACAATTATATTTATGTTTTCGGATTATAAAGATACACAACAACATACTTATGCAATTATTGTCAACTCGGACTCCTCTTCTAAATAGTACAATATATATCCATTCAAACAAAGTTAGTACCTACATACGTTTTCTGCTTTACGTCATATGTATCACCTGCATTAAAAAATATAAATTGTGTATTAAGTAGGTACATAAATATAAATCGGAAAAATATACATATACGTCCCTTCGTGTCTGAAATACTTACAAAATTGAACAAGATGCGAATAGTTTGTTATTTATTCCTTTTTTTCAGTACATTTTTATTAAACGCTGGTCCATTCAAATAACCGCTTAGTTTTTTAAGTGCACTGTTATATAAACTTAACGGCTGTCTTTTAAGTTTAAAATAGGACATTATTCCTTTTTCAATTAAATGAAAACGTGGTGTTTTATTATTAATTTTCTATACATTCAGACTTTAAGGTAAAACATAGAGACACATGTCATTCTTTACAAAACAAAACACAACGAAAAGAAAAAAGATGATAAGAATTAGCATATCAGCCAGCATTTCACATTGCCTAAACCTATTAAAACTCCTACAAATAATTGGTACTTACTTAGTCATCATCATCACTATTTTGATTAATCACGACCACTGTCTCATCTGTATAACAGATTTTCGATAATAATTCAGAAGGTCGTAGTATTTTCGCAAGAAACCTGGCATGACTTAAATAATAAACAATACTCGCAACATGCGAGCAACATCCAACTGTCCTGAGCCCGTTTGGACAGTCACAGCAGTATCTTCGTATGCCTTCAATTTCGTTAATATTTGATGCGTAGTCAATGTAAATTCTATATGTTTTAGCATTTCTGTGGCGAGACCTGACATCGCATTTTATTATGTTTGGCGTTTCTTTTATGTATTGAATGCATACGTTATTTTCATCATCCAGCAATTCTGACAGGTATGATACAGCTTGTGATAGTTGATACGTGCCAGTAAAGAATAATTTTAATTGGTTTACTGTCAAACACGGAAAATCTGTAACTTATGAAGCCATTAGCTTTTTCAATGTTGTTTTGCGTCGACTCCATCTCTTGGTTTTCACTTCAATGTTTAATGTATTTGGCACACGCATTCTTGCTTCTATACGATCAATTATTTCGTTTTCCATGTTGCTTCGAACGTCAAGCCTTTTCCCATACCTGTTGTGCAAAAATCCCACTGCTTTGCAGAGTGTTTTTACCTTGGTTAGTATTTTATTGTCTAGGGTGTGATGTAATAGTCGGTATTTTTGACAAATAGCACCATGAACGGCCTCTATAACCCAACGTAACTTCGTTACTCGCCTTGACTCATTGGCTTCATCTGTGGGGAGTTGCTTTCGTTTTCCCATCAAGCCAGGCATTTGTACATTATAACCCTTTTCGCGGAGGTACGTAATAACATCGCGAAAGCCACGATCAACAATAAAAATATCATCCGGTCGCAGTAAAGATTGAAAATCAGATTCTTCCATCACCTGTCTCATAATAGAAGCATCATTTTGTGTCCCATAAAATGGTCTAGCGAAATTAACAAGAAAACCATTTGTAGTGCAGATCGTAAAAGGTTTACACAATGGTGCCTTTTTTTGGCCAGAATAAGCCTTTCGTTGGTATTCGTTATTTTCACTTTTTTCATGACGAATGTAAGTTCCGTCAAAAATTAACGCCAATTGATTATCCCGAAGACCAAGCAATCGACGAGCAGTATGTGTTGTGTTGCAAAGAAGTTCCTCACGAGTCGTTGATGTGTAACCGAATGTAATGTCATTATTGAAGCTTCGTAAAACCTCTAACCACATATTTGATACCTGCTGTTCGTGTTTTATCCCAAAAATACTGGCTATCACCTTGTTGGAATTTCCAGTCCTGAGTTTAAAAAGGAATATAACCAATGCTTGTTGAATACTTCTAGCATAACTGTTTCTCATAGACGTCAGCAAATCTTTTAAGTCATTAATCTGATCCCATGTTAATCCCGTCAATACTTGCAGCTGTTTGTCACTTACGCTTAAATTGTTTATAGCATCAAACAAACATGTGCCGATTCTATCAGAAAGAGCTCTCATAAATGTACCAAGTTCACTATCAGTGACGTGACTTGTTGATGAAATAACACGCAATGCTGATAAATCTTCTTCATACAAATCGCTGCCTATCAAATGTGACCTACAACATCTGTTTCCTTGCGGAATATAAATATTAGTCCTTTTATAAACATTGCAGCGAACCTCCAAGGGCACCAGATGAAGGTCTGAGCTAGACTTACAAATACAACAATATTTGTGAGTGGAAACTACTCGCTGCATTGAGACTTCAAAGCGTACTTCGTTCTCTTTAGCGGCATCAAGAGGTCGCCAATGCTCATCGTCAATATCTGTACTACAATTTCTTGTTTAATGACTGGATTGTTCTTCTAGCTCCTCGGATACCCGTGAAAGTGTCGATATTTTGTAAACTTTTACCCTGCATTTACCGCACAAAATATCGCCAATCAAAATATTTTTATTTGCGGCACTAGAAAAAAACGAAGCTTCGTCAGCGTTTTTTATCACTTTTATAGTTCCTTTTGTTTTGCGTAAACTTATATTACACCATTTACATCTGCCTTCAGACATTATTACAAGAAACTACAGTCATAAGAAAGTGTGTACTTAGTTGTAAATTGTTATATTATATATGTATATTCATATAAATTGGTATATATGACATACGTCATTCATCAATGTCATTTAATTATTTCATAATGAACGAAAGAGGATAAACCTACTAAAGACTCATTTGCCGCTACTATTCTATTGATATGATGTTGTAGTAGACATACGTTCGTAAATGTTTTTTTTTTGACATGACGCACCATGATTTTTCAAAATCTTTTTAAATGTATACGTAGTTGTGAGTTGTGGCTTATTAAGTAATTTTTTTGGTAGTTGTGCCTCTGCGAGAAGTGGCAAAAAATATAACCGGAAAAAAAAATTTTTTTTTTTCATCCAAGTTTAAAGATATGAATATCTTTAAAAATATGCATTATGAACCCCATTTCACGCTCTTTAATTCTGAATTTATTTGGTTACTCTCGCTTACTTGGTTTAGTTAATATCACAGTTTAAAAATTACCATGATTTTTTGACATTTTTGTGAATAAGTCTAAAACAAAAGAAGTTCGAGGGCTGATATTACGCATATAGTGTCCTTAGGGCCTGCCACTACTGCACCTCAAATTACAACCAAATCCCCTGCGGGGGCCAATCTTCTTAGGTTAGCCTGCTAGACCCTTTAACGAAGACACGCATTTCATTCTGAGGCAATACAGAATCCCACATATAAAATAATTTTAGATTACTCCCTACTAATTTCTCTCCATTTGGATTGATCACCCAGTATAATCATTATGTAGCTTACTTTGTACCTACTACTACACATTGATTTATTGCGTCATACAGTGAGCAGTTTTTACTTGTTTTGCAATCTTTTTAGTTAAATAAATCAGGTGGCATGTGATGGTCCCGATCTACCGTTTTTCGTGCTACGCGTCATCTTTGCACATTTTCAGAACGTGGCGACATATAATAAACACGGGCCATCATAAGTCTATAAGCCAGAAACATGTACGTTTTATTGTCTATTTATTCAATAAAAACATATGGTAACCACTTAAAGTCGATAACTTGAAAATATATGATGAGCAACATGATGAGGTATTGAAATTGTAAAATCAAAAAGATTTCTTGCTCTGTGAGCAACGGTGTCTTGAGTATTGTTATAAATGTAAGGCTTACTCAATGCATCGTTATATACCTGTCATGCAATAATTTTAGCTTCGTATTTTTACAGCTGAACAGCAGAAAAGTGGAGACGAAAAACCCCATTAAAAATGGAAGAAAAATCAAATAATGTAGAATGGTAAATTATGTGTCCTTCTTTTACGTGGTTAGTGATACTCGTATATTTTTCGGACATAATACACTGCATCAACTACAAACATTGTCCATAGAATTTCAATCTCATCATCTCGATTTGAACTTCAAGATAGATTGGACTGTAGGGACACAGAACTCTTGTTAAAATATATCACCAAAACATACAATTTGGATTATTTTGGAATATTTTTTGATTTATGTTGGAAAACTAGTTTGTTTCTTAAAGGTTAATTCACACTTACCCCTAGAAAATTACGTATTAGAAATCCGTTAGAAGTGTGAGTGAAAATAATTTGCATTGGCAGGCTGTTTCAATTAATAAAGAGTGTAAAATTACTATCGAATAATATAATGAATTATAAAGAATTACAAAAAATATCGTCGCCCGTTTTCGTTTTATCTATCTAGTCTGGGATTTTCCCACGCTGCTTCTTCTGATACTTCTCCCCGCAAGAAATTTCCGATCCAACGATCGTCAACTCTGCGAGAAATATGACGCGCCAAGAAATTTTCTAAGCTTTGTCGACAACTAGCCGTGTGGTGACTGCAGAAAGAACACATCTATCATCACCCCAACGCATCCCGTGGTTGTAGTAAGAGCCGACTAAGGAATTTGTCACTTCTCATTCGTTGCTAGAATAGGTATTGATGATGGGCAACTCTGACGTTACCGGTTCAAATTTTTACCAGGCATAAGGTATCAATAACAGATGCCATTTCTAAGAAAACATATCATATTATTATGTCAGTATCATAGGTCAAGTTTTCAAAATAAAATATCCTGTCCGCTTAAATAATTAGCAACGTGTGGATATTCGGGATGGCCCCCGGCACTCGGCAGTGACGCTAGGGGTTACCGGTGCGGGCGCGGGGTAGGGGTGCTCTCACCTATCTTATCTCGACCAATACAAAATTGCAATTAAGCCAATTAGTCGCACGCGCAGCTCCGAGGACCGGTCGTGTACTTCCGTGTTCCATATCCGTCTCGTAATACCGCGCGAACGTGACACAACAATGTTTACGAATCGAGAGTGTTGTTGTTATGAGAGTTATTAAATGGTGAATTACAAATACATGTGTACATTCAGTTGATTGAAACTATTGTGGTAAGAACTTTTTGATTGAGCTAAAATTGTACATAAGTTGATCAAATTTTTAAATACGCCTTTATGCAGAAAACAATTACAACTGCAATATTCAGTTAACTACAGTCTAATTAACAAATGACAAAATTGCATTATGACGGTCCTAAGCCCGTAAAAGTATGAAGGAAAAGCAACTTATTCCTTTTTAATTTACAAGCTTTTAGTGTTTTAAAAATCGGTCTTTTGACACTTAACGTGTCACATGGGGGCGGAGCGAGCGTTATTGCGACCCTAATGCATAGTGCGCTACCGGGGTATCCATGAAAGCATGGTTTTTTAGGATATCTTTCAGCTGATTGTTCTCAATATTTTAATACCGAAAGGTACTGAAAGAAAAAACATGTATTTACGAGCCCCGATGCAGTGGAGTTCGCCTAGTTCGTAACAATTTTTACAAATTTTTGAATATTTTAAAAATGATCTCATTATGCTAATGATAAATTGTATGAACGTTAGTCATGGTTAATGTACTACATTTCAAGAGACACAACAATCTGAAGTACGCTTTTGTTGTTTAATAAATCAATTTTAACAAACCAGTGTCTAAATTATATTTTCGTTCACCACCGTAATTCCGCGCTTATAAGCTTGACGCAAAATTCGCAGTGCATCAGGTGTACCATGTCGTCTTTAATATTAATAGCGTTCTTTACATTAATTGATTATTTACAAAATTAAAAATTGTGGAAAAAATTTAAAAAAATACCTCTCGTAAAATAGTTTTTTTTTATTAAAACTACTTTAGTACTACTATTGAATAGTGAAGGTTTTGTCTCTAAACCTTTTCCCCCGGTTAAACGGGATAATCTCGAAAAACTGTCTAACTGGACGAGAACATATGCATCGGGGCTCGTACTATTTTTTATTAAGGAATCTTCTGTTAAAATTTGTACACTCGAAAAAAGGTCACCCTTTATACAATAAACAATGACGCCTAATGGTCCTTTATGTTACCTCCATGTCTTAATTAATGACTGCTTGGAGTCACTTTATTTTTAAATACTTAGAAAAGGTGAATTAATAATCAGATATTCAGAACTACGACGACTTTAATTTAACCATACTATGACTTAATTACGTTACGTACCTCTTTTCATAGCATTCAACCTATATATGTCAATTTATATTGGCCACTTTAGATTAAAAAGCGAGAAAATTATATGCAGCAAAACTCAAAAAGGTATTTATATACACTATACACTGCTACTTGGTGTATATAAATATACTTTGAGTGTGCATAATCCAAGTGGGTCCACTCTATGGAAGTGTATAAACAGTCGGTCGTCTGGTTAATCGATTACCTACCTTAAACACCAGTCAAACAAAGATAATACGAAAAAGTGCCAATTATCAAAAAATACAAATCACCTACCTAGCTTATTAAAAATGCAGAAAAATGGTGTGCGTGCATGAATTGGTACAAAATTTTTTTGAAGATGTTTATAGTCGGGATATGGACACTGATGGAGACTCGGATGATTGTACGATTCCATTATTTGAAAATAAAAAAGTATAGAGTACGAAAGGAGTATTTGCAGGTCAAATCGACGTTTTTCAAAACCAGCGTGAAGAAGTAGGTATAATAGCGGGCCAGCAAGGCGGCAGCAACGAACAGGAGACCAGCAGTAGTCTCGTGTTCGTTGCCGCCGCGATTTGGGCTCTACTTTTCACTTACGATCAGCCACTTTGTTGTGCCTGTCAACATAAAAAAAACTAACAGACGCCGAAGTACCAATAATGTTAGGACAATTTTGTTTTAATTCGGGATGGAAATGACGATGAAATTTTATTATTCGGCATTAAATACTCAAGAAAAACATTAAAAAATAAAAGTGATGACACAATGTTCTTTGGCGATGGTACGTTAAAAGTAACTCCTCGACCGTTTGAGCATCCATTTACTATATACAGGGTGTAATCGATAAGTGTTTACAGGCCATAATTCCGTAAATATGAGAGAAATCAGAAACTTTTAACTGATAGGTATCGAAAGTACGTTACCCATCGAGTAAAATTACATGAATAACTTTTTCTAAATAGATGAAGTAATATTAAAAATACTAACTTAAAACGCTCCCACACATTTAGTATGACGACTTACAGCCTTTGTTTTCGAGTGCTAGTTAATTTTTTGACAGTTATTCATTTAAACTTAAGTACGTTATATCTGGGGGACTATTCGCAAGCCGGACACCCCACGGCAATGATGAGATGATGATGACGTTATATCAATCTAGTGTTTTGTCCATCACCCCTTTTGTTGTACTTGTATTTTGAGATGTGTACCATTTGGCACCAGACCATTGTGACTACAATAATATGAAAATTTTAACATTAAATTTTAATTCCTAAGTGGACGTAGTTATTACGTGCAACGTTAACATACCTGACCATTTCGCGTTTTTATAATGAACTTCTTAAAAACAATCCCGATTTGGACATAATGAGCGATAAGCTAGGTTTCCTACTCAAGGTTGCTAAAAATAATCTTCACATTTAATCTTTTTACTTTTTTAATATTATATATACATATATATATATATTCCAATGCCTGCCTAAAACAACATAACCCGCTCATTCTATTAATAATTAATGAATTGTTAATATAACTGTTGCATGCTAGTTTGTATTACTTATACATATGTAAGGACTTTGCAATTTCTCTGTAATGTTGTGCAAAGTTGTAATCGAGTTCCAGGCTGTATTAAGTTGTTTAAGTATTGTGTTATCAATGTTTAAGTTTGAAACTTGTAACTGTGCCTTTTTGAAAATAAAAATAAAAATAAAAATAAAATAAATAAAATAAAAATTTCTCAAAAAGTTTGTAAATTTGGATCACTTCTTAGATTTTGATAAAAATTGGTGAGCTAGTAGAGACAGTGATGCTGATCAAGATCCGCCACATTTCCCAATATGTTTGTATGAAACATTCCTTTTTTGTTACCGAAAATGTAAAGGAATCTGGTAACAAAAAAGTAAACTTCCATACAAACTTCCTGGGTCATTTTGGGAAATGTGGTGGATCTTGCTCAGCATCATTGACTCTCCTACTGTACCAATTTTTATTAAAATCGAAGACATGATCCAAATGTACAAATGGTTTTCACAACGATTATTTTGAGACCAATTTCTTCTGCGATGACACTACAAAATAAAATGAAAACAGAAATAACTCAAAAAAAAAAACAAAAACATTGTATACAGGGCGCCCCAAAGTAATGGTACATGAACAGGAAGTACGTACCTTAAATATCGTAGATAGTGTATTTTGCTGAAAAAAGACTTAATGTTATTATTAAAATTTAGTAATAGTACATTCCAAGTTTATCAAAAAATTACCTACATGCTTTCACCCGGAAATCGAACCAACTACAATTTTTTACGAATTTTGAACCAAACTTGTTTAAAATGAATAACTTTTAGTTTTAGATACTATGTTTCTTAAGAAAAATTGCTAATTTTTATCCATTCTTTCGAATGACATCATAAAATTAAGAAAAAAAAAATATTTCGTATTAAAGTACGTTCGATGCCTAGAAAAAGCATTTTTTTAATGCAGTATTATTTAATTTTGTAAATAAAATAAAGTCTTCTTTCAGCAAAATATCCTATCTACTATTATATTTAAGGTACTTCCCGTTCATGTCCCATAACGTTGGGAAGCTCTGTATAAAGGCCATGGCAGGGTAAGAGAACATTTTGTGCCTTAATAGCTTTTCAAGCTGATTTTTTGTGTGATGATGGGTCCTGCTGTTAATGAATTCTACACAAAATTTCAGCATTCTCTTCTTATTTTACAAGAAAAAAATACATTTCTCATAAACATTACCTCCCTTGTATATTCAATTAATTCTTGCTTTAAGCATATATTATAATACTCATAGCTGAGACGGACAATATGTCACTATAGACCGCATAACATTCCATTGACAATACTTTTTTTCAAGGGTTATTTATTTATTTATTTAAACTTTATTGCACAATATAAAAGAGTACAAATGGCGAATTTAACGCCTTAAGGCATTCTCTACCAGTCAACCATTAGGCTAAACAGAAAGCTTTGGTTTGGTGCAGGATTTAAACTTTAGTGATATTGATTCTTTAATCAAGTCAATTATTATTTTATATAAATACAATACTTGTACTTACACAAATACAAAATTTCAATACATATTATATAACATAGACATATTTACATACATACATCTATATACAGGGTGTGGCCTGTAATAGGAGCAAAAAATGAAACGGTACACTAATAACCCAATAAATAGTCATAATTTAATAGTTAAAAATTAAAAAAAAATTTTTTTTTCCTTTTTTTTATGTAGTTTTACTGCAGTCGACTTATACCAAAAAAGTTAAATCGGTGTAACACAAAAAAAAATTTTTTTTTTGCTAAACCAGTTAAAAAACCATGAGTTCAAAAAAACTTTTTAGCTCATTTAGTTTTATGTCCACTGAACTACCAATATGTTTAATCATTAATAAGGTACAATGTTGTGATTATTTGAGTTGGGCAAAATGTAATCGACTAACAATTAACAATTAAGATTAACCTAAAAGTAATCGATTAACGATTAAAAGTGACGATTCATTAATCTTAATCGTAAGATGTTCGACTAATTTAATCACGATTAAGTTAATCGTCGATTAAATACGAGCGATTAAATCTATAATCGATTGATTAATTAAATTAATTTTCTTTCGATTAATTAAAAAAAATACGTTTAAGTTTTGAGATACGCTGACAGACTGCTATACCTTAAGGCGTGTATAACGTCTTTACGGATATTTTGATAAACGAGGAGTTACCTGGAATACAATACGAGGATAGGAGATACCGAGAATATAAATTGCGATATCCCTTATGCAAATCATTATAGGTTTTAATAATAAAACAACCGAAATTACATGAAAATCAAACTTTTATTATACATTCAAGTAACATTGTTGTTTCAAAAACATAATAATCGACGTTGTTTAAATAGTAAAAAAAATCTAAATAACATCTACAAATGTTGACTTTTTATGTTTCGTTAAGTTATTTTTTCTATATAAATTATAAATATTATATTTTTTTTTTTTTATGATATAGGTGGCAAACGAACAGACGAATCGCCTGATGGAAAGCGATTAACGCCGCCCATGGACACCCGCAACACCAGAGGCGTCGCAAATGCGTTGCCGGCCTTTAAGGTGGGAGTACGCTCTTTTCTTGAAGGTTTGAAGGTCGTATCGGTCCGGAAACACCGCTTGTGACAATTCGTTCCAAAGTTTAGCTGTGCGAGGCAGGAAGTTACGAGAAAAGCGCACAGTTGAGGACCGCCAACCATCTAAATGGTGAGAATGAAAACATTGTCGCGTAGGGCGGTGGCGGAAAGAAGCGGCAGGTATTAATCCGAACAACTCCTCGGAACACTCCCCGTAGTACATGCGATAGAAAATGCAGAGCGAGGCCACATCTCTACGCAGCGCCAGGGTATCAAGCCGATCAGAAATACGTTGGCAGTTGACAACTCGAGCTGCTCTCCGTTGGATGCGGTCTAGAGGGAGAAGCTGGTACTTAGGTGCCCCTGCCCAAAGATGAGAGCAGTATTCCATATGCGGGCGAACCTGCGCCTTATAAAGCTGTAGGCGGTGGGCCGGCGTGAAGTACTGCCTCGATCTATTGAGCACACCGAGCTTCTTTGAGGCCAATTTGGCCTTACCCTCTAGGTGGACGCGGAACTGGACATCACTCGAGATGTCAACACCAAGAATTCCAATACTGGCTGTGGCAGATAGGGAAGTGCTCTCGAAACGGGGTGACACGACAAACGGAAGCTTTTTCGCGGTGAACGCGCAAACCTGTGTCTTAGTAGGGTTAAATCGGACCAAATTAAGCCGACCCCAATCTGAGACTTCTTTTAGGGAGGTCTCAATTTCAGACACAAGTTTGTTCCGGCTCTCAATGACGTTTTCCCGGGAAATATTAGCACGGCCGGTGTAGGAGGCATCACCCGTACTATCATCCGCATAACAATGAATGCCGCTAGTATGCAACATGTCATTAATATGCAGGAGGAATAGCGTGGGTGATAGCACACAGCCTTGAGGGACACCAGCATTCACAGACATTGAGTCAGAGCATTCACCGTCAACAACGACCTTAATGCTTCTGTCTGCTAGAAAACTGCTGACCCATTCGCATAATTTCCCTGGAAGCCCATAGGATGGAAGTTTCGAAAGAAGGGCTTTGTGCCAAACGCGATCGAAGGCCTTCGCAACATCCAAACTAACTGCCAGTGCCTCACCTTTTGTCTCTATCGCCATTGCCCAGCAATGTGTCAGGTAAACTAAAAGATCACCAGCCGAACGACCCCTACGGAAACCGTATTGTTGGTCACTCAGGAGCTGGTGATCCTCAAGATACCCGAGGAGCTGACGATTAATTATGGACTCCATAATCTTCGAGAAAAGGGAGGTTATAGCTATCGGCCTGTAGTCGGATGGATTTGAGCGGTCGCCTTTTTTAGGGATCGGGTGCACCAAAGCTGACTTCCACGAAGTCGGGACTACGCCAGAAGAGTAGGAGAGCCGAAAAAGACGCGTTAAGACCGGCGCCAACTCAGGGGCACACATCTTCAATACAACCGCGGGGATACCATCAGGCCCACTGGACTTATGGATGTCTAGGGAGCGAAGAGCCTTACGCACAGAGCTTTGGCGGAACTGTACATCCGGCATACAGCTCTCGCACCGCGGTATAGACGGCGGCGCTTGACCCCCGTCATCCAAAGTCGAGTTGGACGCAAAAAGCTTACCCAATAAATCGGCTTTGTCCTTTGCGTCGTGGGCCAACGAATCATTCCCCGTATGCAGAGGTGGAAAAGACGGCGTGGAGAAATTCCCCTGGATAGCTTTGGCAAGAGACCAGAACGCACGAGTTCCCGAGGGGAGGCGCTCTAGTTTCTCGCCAATCCTACCAATGTGCAACGACTTTGCTCTGGCAATGGCTCTTTTGAAGGACCTGGAGGCAAAGTTGAACTCATTTTTTAATGCGCTGGTATTTACATCCTGAACCGCCGCCGCATTAGCCCAAGCCTGGTAGCACTCCATCTTTCGGCGAGCCGCCTTTTTGCAGGAGCGATCAAACCAAGGCTGGGTTTTGCCACCAACAGGTACCGCAGAGGATGGAATGAAAAGTTCCATCCCCTGAAGCACCACGTCAGCAACAGAGTCAGCAGCGATATCAGGACCATCCGGCGATGTGAAGCAAACCTGCCCCCAAGGGTAGGACGCAAAAAACACCCGCATCCCATCCCAGTCTGCTGACTTATAGTGCCACACACGACGGCTGCAAGCAACTCGCCGACGCGGCGGGCACGTGAGTGGCACTGTACTCCGGATGAGGCAATGATCCGAGGAACCGAGAGGGGCTACAACGGATACATCATAACCAACCGGGTGAGAAGTCAGCAGAAGGTCCAACAGGGAAGGTTCCTGGCTCTCCACATCTGGGATTCGCGTAGGCGCTGTAATCAGTTGTGTCAAGCCGTAGGTCAGAGCAAAGTCGTGAACAGATCTCCCCGCATGATCAGTCTTGCTGGAGCCCAGCCATTCGGCATGGTGGGCATTGAAATCGCCAAGAACGATGATCTCGGCGGATGGGATCTGCTGCTGCACAGAATCTACAGCCGTTTGTATCTGCTCCAAGAGTCGGTCAGTTTCGGCATCACCGCTATGGGACCTATAGAGGCACGAGTAGACGCGAGGATGTTCGCCGCAGTCAACACGCAGCCATAGATGTCATATACCAAAGAAAAACGACCAAGATCACCTTTGTCCGAGGTGGGTGAGGTGGGGTCACCTATGTCCCCACCTCGGACATAGGTGATCTTGGTCGTTTTTCTTTGGTATATGACATCTAATATTTATAATTTATACAGTATTAAGTAGTGTGACTACTGGAGAAAAATTAAAAGTACAAATCAAAATATTTAGTTAATAAATAATTTGATTTGTGTTTTCACAATATGTTATTTTTTCTATTTAAAATTATGTTTGATGCTTTTAGTATCCGAGGATATCCAACTTCAGGTACACATATGGTGTTTTTAAAAATTCATCAGATTCTTAAAATTCACGTTTGTTAGTAGGCGAAAGGATAACATAGAAACAGTATTAGAATTGGTTTGAAACGCCGCCGTACACGTGCAGCAAACGCTAACAAATAATTCTTAGCCACTAACATAATCAGTCTGACTAACAACATTTCGAAAGAAATCGCAAAACTTTGTTCGGACCCCTCTAACGCTATGAGCAAGGGTCGGTAGTAAGTGAGAATAATGAACCAATTCTAGCAAGAATTTAGTTAAGCACTATTAAAAATACCGCAGCTTATGTTTTGTCGGTACTTTTAATAGATTATTCGGGCCAACCAGTTTATCAGTAGAAAATGTTGCGAATTTCAAAACTTGCTTTAGAGATCGAACCAACGGCTTGTATTTTTCAAATTCGCCGGTCTTTACGCCCTGCCATAGCAAAAATTCAACGAACATATTGAATGATAATTCTTATTAATTGTTTGTTATGCTCTGTGTTTCAAAATTTAATCGAGAAATTTAATCGATTAAAATGACGATTGATTAATCTTTAATCGAATTCTGCGACGATTAAGTTAATCTTAATTAAATTAATCGCGATTACTTTTGCGACGATTGATTAATTAGTCGATTAATTAATTGATTAAAAAAATAATCGATTAATGCCCATCTCGATACCTAGATACATCACTCATAGGTCGTAACTTTAACATACTGTTTCTCCTTAATGGATAACTTTAAAACACTGGGACCTTTTGCGAATAACTAGAGGCAGTCAGAGGAGTCTTCCATTTGATTTTTTGCTTTAGTTACAGGGCCCACCCTGTATATAAAAGAAGCTCGCTGACAAAGATGCACGCACAGGCTAAACCCCTGCTCCTAGAGACTCCAAATTTGGCACGTAGGTTCCTTTTATGGTGTAGACGAGCACTAAGAAAGGATTTTTCAAAATTCACGTTCTAAGGGGTTGAAATGGGGGTCCAAAGTATGTATGGCGAAATAAGATTAGTTGAACTATTTTATCCGAAACTTCGCAAGAGTAGTCTTTAAAGTAATTGAGTAAAGGTATGTTTAAGGTTTTTTGAAAATTCAACCCCTGAAAAAGGTAAAAAGGGTGACGAAGTGAAAATATCAAGATGGGTATCGTTTTTATAATTTATCGAGTCGTAGATCACGTAAACAATCACGATTTTAAAATTTAACGCGGCAGACGTGAAATACTATGTACACGGTTATGGTGTGATGGGGTAAAATTCGAAAAAAATTATACAGTTTTATTATTTATGTTCATATCTGGTTCTAGAGATGCCAAATTTAGCGCGTAGGTTTCTTTGAGGTTGTAGGGGTGCTCTAAAAATGGTTAAGTGTAAATCCACTAATTAGAGGGTGCAATGGGGGGTCTAAAGTTTGTACGGGGAAACTTGACTATTTAAACTGTTTTATCCGAAACTTCACAGGAGTACCTATTCCCAAACATAAATGACTAAAGATATGTTTTAGGGTTTTTTGAGAATTCAACTCTTGAAAGTGGTAAAAAGGTTAAACAGTAAAAAAACAACATAGTTATCGTTTCTATAGTCTATCGTGTCGCCGTACCGAGGTGTACGTGAAATAACATCTCCTCTGTTATGAGTGTTTTGGTCTCATATACGGGCTTGCGGGTTATGAGAGGGGTATTGTTTTTGTGCTTATTTCTGATTCAAAAGAATGTAAATATAGCATGTTAATCAACGTTAATAACCTTTAAAGTTTTCCTGAGTTTTCACGCGATAGTAATCAAAAGTACATATATCTGTGTATCCAAGGTGTTTTTTATAAAGTCAAAACAGCCGTCACCATAAATTTCGTCATTTTTGATTCAATTGTGTAAATCGATGTATCGGGATCCCAGAGGTTCTTATTAACAAACTGCAAAAAAGGCTGCCTATTCAATTTCCGTTTCGATATTGTCCGTCATAAAAATCGGTGGTAATCTGAAGTTCTGGCTGATCTGTTCATCATAATGAAGCAGAAGTCAAATTTGCAAGAAATGGTAACAATATTGACTTACTTCAAATGTTAATCATCTCGGCTAATTATGGTCATCTTTGTAAGGCCTGGGAAACGACAAATGATAGTTTATCATCAAAACACAACAATCACCCATGTGAGTGTGTATGTAAACTTTTAATGATAAAAACATTTGTCGGTTACCAGATGGTAACGATGACCTTAATATGATAGCGGATTTTGATAATAATCGATATCTGAAATGTCAAAACGTTTCAAGTACCTAATGAATTTGAGGTCAAATTTGCACAAAATGGTCGGCACCTTGAATTTATTTAGTTTGAATCCGACCTTAATAAAAATCGGTATTTTAGGATCCAAGGGGGTTTTTCATAACGATTTTGAGGCAGGTACAAAAAGTGAGAAGCTATCACATCTAAAATTTCTAGAACTTTGATTTAATATTGATAAAAATCGATACCGAGAAGATGAAAAGTTCTTCATATGGAATTTGAAGTCAAAATTGCAAGAAAAGTTCGCCATCTTGAATTTAGATCTTAAGTTTAATACGACCGTGATAAAAAATGATAGAACGCGGCCGAACCGCGGGTAAAAGCACCATCCGCCAAAATCGGTTAAGGCAAACGCGAGATAATCGCGGGAAAACATAACACGCAGTGATTAGATATTAGAACGCGGGCGAAGCCGCGGGTAACTGCTAGTATACATATATGTATATATATCTGTACCTGGAGCGAGACAAGACACAACACTTAGTCGCGAATATTTTCGAGAGCATTCCACAGCCGAATTGCCTGGCAGGTGAATGAGTTGGACATGAATCTTTGGTTCCCTAACACTTCATTATTATTTTTATAAGTTTTAAGAGAGAGACACCTTAATTTTTTACCACATAATAGCCTTTTTAATGCCATTATTTATATTATAGCACAGTTATTTACAGAGAAAGTAGCGAATTGAAAGAAAGATAGTAAAAATATTTATTTGTGACAATTGTGACATGACTTAACAACGTACACATTAAAAAGGAAAAGAATCAAAGGTTGCCACAAATCGGTCCACAATTTAGCATAATGCTGGGGCCTGTAATTACAGCCCAGCGCTGGTCTTCCACTGATTAAAGTGTCGAATCAGGGAAAGTAGCGAATTTAGAAAAGTGTCGACCTGCCACCGGACTCCATTTAAGGTCTATCATTCATTTTTCATGACGAATTTGTAAGGGTCCCGTTTTTGCCATTTTGGCTACGGAACCCTAAAAATGCATTTATCATTGGCCCACCCTATACAATACTGACGAATTCTTGTTGTACAATGCTGATGATGAAAACCCATTTTTCATTTTGCTGCACCCACGCACGAAGATTATATTGAAGAGTTGTTCCTGTTCTTAGTACCAGGGTGGTCCCAGAAGTGGCCGACCTGACACACTTAATGAGGTTTTTATTTTGAGTAACTAATTTTCATAAAAATAATGCCCTTTATAAAGTCTAAATTTGGAACTGAAACACTGAGAGTCGTTTGTCTTTTGTTAAGTAGCCATCAATAGTGGACTGGACGCTGTGAACAAATTTTCAGACATGGAGAAAATTGGCCATCGTTATGTGATAGGTACAGTACAATACTTTCATTTGAAAGGTTTTAATCCAACGAATATAAAAGCGGAGCTGGATTCTACTTTGGAGGAGTCTGTTCCATCGTTTACAACAGTAAAATATTGGATGGGAGAATTTAAACGAGTTACAGACAACTCTAGTTGCGAAGATGAACATAGATGTGGTAGGCCAAATGAAGGGACTACGCCAGAAACTGTAAAAAAATCCACAAAATGGTATTAGATGACCGTCGATTGAAAATACATGAGCTAGTAGACATGGCAGGGATAACAAAAAGTGCTGTACATCGCATATTAACTTAAAAATTCAATATGAAAAAGATATACGCAAAGTGAGTGCCGCGATTGCTCACAGACGAACAAAAATGACGACGCGAGGATATTTAGACCAAGTGTTTGGCAAAATTTCACAATAATAAAGCGAAGTTTTTTCGGCGTTTTATGACATGGATGAAACGTGGATGCATTATTTCACATCCGAGACGAAAGAGCAGTTGGAGCAACGGACTAGAAGAGCAGAACCGTCCCCGAAGAAGGCAAAAATCGTTCCACCTGCAGGAAAGGTCATGGCCTCCGTTTTTTGGAATTGCCGTGGGATAATCTTGATATATTATCTTCAGAAAGGAAAAACACTCAATGGCGAGCATTATGCTAACCTTCTGCATCAACTGAGTGAAACAATCAGTAAAAACAACCGCAACTGGTGTAAAAAAAAATATTTTCACCAGGACGATGCACACGTGTACTAAAGCTATGACCAAAATCCGCGAGTCGAATTCGAATTACTTCCTTATGCACCCTAGTCGCTGGATTTGGCCCCTTCCGATTATTTATTGTTTCCAAATTTTAAAAAGTGGCTTGGGGGTAAAAGATTTTCCAGCAATGATGAAGTGGGAGCTGCGTTTGATGGGTTTTTTGACGAACTCGATAAATCTCCCTACAAACAAGGTGTTGAAGTCATGGAACATCGCTGGGCAAAGTGTATATAACTAAAAGAAGATTATGTAGAAAAATAAAAAATAAAATTTTTGTTTGTCTTTTGTTTTCTTTGTCAGGTCGGATACTTCTGGGACCACCCTCGTAGATGGCATCTTCAAACGTGCGCCAGACAGATCCATTCGCTCAACTCTTTTCAATACATTTTGATTTACAAAGTAAGTACCAGGGAAACAACGATCATCAGACAGCGGAATTTTGGTAGAGACGTATGACGTAGCGGCTGCACACAGAGTGATTTTATCTAGATGATAGAAAATCATTAATAAACGCATTTAGTTAACGAATATTTTATTGACACTTGATGAGTACTGGCCATAAGCCTTACAAAATATAATCACTACTATCTTTGTAATTTTCATCAGAAAATTATAGCAATCAATATAGTCCATCGTTTGACCTTTTTTTTGTGAATTTAATAAATGTGAATTAATAAAGTACCTACCACATTTATAAAGAACACGTTTAATTTATTTATGTAAGGTTGAATATAAATTTGTAATTGCTATTAACTCTGCATGCTAGCGCCAACTTTTGCATGTATAATTTATAAGAACATCCTATATTCCGATTAATTTACGTCATAATGATGTCATTGGCACCAAAGTTCCGCTGCCTGATCATCAGAATATCTCAGTCCACTGCAGGACGTACGTATTATTAATTGCAGATTTCTAAGAATGAACTTTTAATATATATATATTTTTTTATACCACGTCGGTGGCAAACAAGCATACGGCCCGCCTGATGGAAAGCAGTCACCGTAGCCTATGGGCGCCTGCAACCTCAGGGTGTCACATGCGCGTTGCCGACCCAATAAAAATAACGTTGGCACAACAAAGTGGCTCCACTCCACCTGATCGTAAGTGAAAAGTAGAGCCCAAATCGCGGCGGCAACGAACAGGAGACAATCAGTAACCTGTTAGTTGCCACCGCCTTGCTGGCCCGTTAGATGCTGGTAAATACACCGGCTGACCCCGAAACACGGCAAACACGAAGGAAAGTCATTTCACGGGCGTTTACACCGAATGTACGGTGGTAGCCAACCAGGCGGGTACTAGTAAAAATACCCTACCACCGGCTGAGAAGCTGGATACTCTTTCCCTTAGTCGACTCCTACGACACCCACGGGAAGAGAGGGGCGGTGATTTTTGTATTCTTACTCCGTCACCGCACGGATAAGAAATTTATATATTAAATTTATATATTTTAATAGTTATAAATTGATCCTTATTAATATGAGGGTAAGACTCAAAATTTTTTCAATAGCCTTAACGTCATATATAAGGCTCATTTATAAACTGCCAAAAGTTCATTCTTAGATATCGGTAACTATACGTATTAGGAGGTAAATGCTCATAATCGCCACGCTGGGCAAGCGGGTTGGCGATCGCAGTAATGTGTCCATTATGATGACATTGGTGACGCTGCTGCCCATCATCAATCTTCTATTAAAGAATGGTCAGTGACACTTCAATCCCTTAGTCTACTCTTATGACACCCGCGGGAAGAGTTGGGGTGGTGATAAAATGTATTCTTACTGCCGTCACCACACGTAATATCATGACTAAAAAATTAAGACGTGACGTACAACTTGCACATTCATAGACACTTCAAAAATCGAACTTATGGGAACCAATAGAGTAGAGAGCCGTCAAAAGTTGCATCCAAATTAATTAAATTTGCTATGAAAAATATTTGGCAAAATATTTGGATTATAAAAAATGTAATCCAAAGAAAGGCGGATGTGTCAAGAAAGAGCGAGTTAGATGGAAGCACCAGGTCCTGGTAGAGTCTTCCTGGAAGAGTGGAACAATCTAACGGGGTTCAGGCATTCAAAGCTCTTTATGCACGAAGTAGACTCGGGCTGGAGCAAAAAGCTTTGGAAATATAGCAAAAGACAACTCAAACTCATAGCGGGGGTGTAGAAGAAGCAAACGATAGCTGAGCAGAAAACTAAATTAAACCAAGCAGCTGGCTGTGTTTACCAACGGTTTATTGATCACTGACTTATAAATATTTACAATTTTGTATTATGACATATTTTTTTAAAAATAGAATAAAAGGACAACCAAAGACAATAAAAAAGTATAAATAAATTGTATAAAAACTATGTACAAATACAACCTCAACATTCCACCCCCTTGTGTGCAAAGCACACAAAATTAGCCAGGCCAGGCAAGGACTCTATGTGTGCAGCCTGACCAATTTTTTAGAGGGTCGACGAAGAAGACCACCTGAAGTATCTACGTCCACCACTCTGACTACACCATCTCTCCCAGGGAACGTCGCAGCGATGCGGCCACGTGGCCAGATACCTCTCGGTAAATTCTGGTCCACAATGATGACTAAGTCGCCAATAGCCAGGTTACGTTCTCTGTTTTCTTCAGTCTGGCGGGGTTGCATAGTTGGCAGAATTTCTTTAACCCATCGATTCCAAAAATGATCGGCTAATCTTAATGCCTTTCTCCAATCGGCACGTCTTAGCAGGTCTCGGTCATCAAGAGCTGCGGGTATGACTTGGTTTGAGGATGAGCCGATGAGAAAATGAAAGGGTGTTAGCGTTTCTGGGTCTTCGGGGCCTACGGGAACATGAGTCAGGGGTCGAGAGTTAACTATGGCTTCAGCTTCATGGATGAGGGTTGCTAGCACTTCTGGGTCTGGTGCTCTTTCTCGAAGAGTTGCGTTCAGTGCGACTTTGACGGAGCGAATTAACCTCTCCCAACAACCACCGAAAGACGGAGCGGCGGCCGGAATGAAGCTCCATTTAATGCCTTCAGACGCAGCAAAATCATTGACTTCTTGTCGGTAAAACTCTCGTAATATTCTATCAGCGCCGACAAAACAAGTACCGTTGTCAGAAAATATCGTAGCAGGCGCCCCTCTCCTTGCAATGAAGCGTCGCAAGCTCATTATAGCTGAATCAGCAGAAAGAGAGTTTACAAGTTCCAGATGAATAGCTCTGGATGTCATGCAGGTATACAAGGCCACGTAACGTTTCTCTTGTCTTCGACCAATCGTGGTGTTTATTGGGCCGTAATAATCTAAGCCCGTAAACGTAAATGGGCGACGGTGATGAGCCAGCCGTTCTGGTGGAAGGTTTCCGGTCATTGGGTTCATCGGTCTTGCTCTTCTAATACGACAGAACAAACATTTGCTGGTAACGCTTCGAACAGTGGTGCGTAAGTGAAGTAGCCAATATCTCTGTCGGATCTCATTCACTATCATTTCATTGTTAGCGTGTCCAGCCCGACGGTGATAGAAATGCACCAGCATGCGCACGACCGGGTGGCGACCGTCTAGGATAATAGGGGACTTGACTTCGGAACTAACACCTTGTACAGCGACGATTCTGCCAGCTAGATGCAGTAAGTTGTCTGATCCCATTCTGGGAGAAAGTTTCGCCAGGCGACTGCTCTTTGGTAACAGGTCTCCACGTTCAATTCGTTGTATCTCGTCATTAAAAACTTCAGATTGCACCTTCTGCAGGACGTGCCTTTCTGCGGCTTCCATGAGTTCCGCTGACAGGGGCAATAGAGTGGTGGACGTAGGTAAATTTGTACGTTGACGAAGACTACTGCTAGGAGCAGCGTGATCTACGCGATTTAAGACCGAGCGAAATTTTGATGCAGCTTGCAAAACGCGAGCAGTGGCACGTAATAGTCGTAGCCAGTCACTGAAATGGCCGAAATCCGCGGTGACAACCAGATGACTAACCACCAGTACAGGAGTCTGAGTCTGTTTGCGTTCTTCCTCAACTTTAGGCTGGCCAGCTGGTTCCACAGGCCAGTCCTCCGGGGACTTCAGAAGGAAGGAAGGACCTGAAAACCATCGGTGGTTAAAATTAAGATGCAGCGGCTTGGTGCGCGTAGCATCATCTGCGACGTTCAAGTCCGTCGGGACCCATCTCCAGTCGTGTATACAAGTATTTTCGGTAATTTCTCCGACACGATGGGCCACAAAGGGTTTGAACGTTCGTGCGTCACTTCGAAGCCAACCGAGGACAGTTTTAGAATCTGTCCAAAGAAAAGTTCGAATTGGCTTTTTCTTATGGAATTCTTTAATTGTCACAGCAAGGCGAGAGGCAATCAATGCACCCTGTAATTCTAAACGTGGTATTGAAGTAGGTTTTAGAGGTGAAACTCTCGCTTTACTAGTGACAAACGCGAGCTTGACTGTACCATCGGCATACGAAAATCGCCAATAAGCGACGGTGGCATAGGCAAGCTCGCTTGCGTCCGCAAAAATGTGTAATTCTCTGCGGAGAGGCTCTCCGTTAAGCTTGGCGTACCATCTTGGAATCCTAATACGTGACACGTCAGACAATTCTCTAATCCATTCCTTCCACTTTAAAATTTGAGGTGATGGAAATAGCGTGTCCCAATCAATGTTTGATCTCCAGGCCTCCTGAAGAAGTATACGCCCTTTGACTACTATTGGGCCAAGAAAACCTAGGGGGTCGTAAACTTTCATGAGGTGAGATAACACTTTACGTTTATTAAAACTGCCCTGTAGTGCAAGCCCTTCTAAACCAGTTCTAAAACCTAATGTGTCTGTCACAGGATCCCAAGAAACCCCTAAAACTCGGACGTTGCATGGGTCGCTACCAAGTGGTACGTCAGTGCGTTGTGTGGCGCACAATTCAGCCGGCACAAGGTGCAATGCTTCCTGTTCGTTAGAAATCCACCCACACATTTCAAAACATGCATTTCGATGAATGGTTACAACATCGGATGCCAGCTGGGCGGCTTCGGGGATGTCGTCCAGGCTATCCAGAAAATCATCCATGTAAGAGCTATGGATACTTGCTTCAGCTGCCGCTGGATACGAATTTTTATAAGATAATGCATTTTTATGCTTTATATACAGCGCAGTAAAAGGGCTGGACGACGCTCCGAAAATGACAGCTGTTATTCGATATTCTTTTAGAGGTGTTGTCTTCCTAGACTCTATGTCACGCCATAAAAATCGCAGTGCATCCCTATCTTGTTCGCGAATTCGAATTTGAGGAAACATCTCTTTAATGTCGGCAGTTAGGGCGACAGCGCCCTCTCGAAAGCGAAATAAAATTCCTAATAAGTTTTCTAAAAGATCGGGTCCTTGAAGAAGCATCGAATTTAACGAAACGTCTTGGTTCGTAGCTGCTGCGTCGTGGACCACTCTAAGTTTACGTTTTTGTGGGTGATATATTCCAAAATGTGGCAAATACCACCTTACGTTTTCGTTAAAATCACTTAAATTAGTTTTAAAACTCGTTTCTAAATTTATTTTATTGTTATTTGCATTTGACATCTGGCTGTCAAATTTTTGTTGCACTTTATTCAGACTGACTGAACTAGGTTGGTCGTTATCAGATAAGGTTTGAGTTTTATTTGAAAAATCATTTGAATTATTTTTTAAGCACTTATTATTATTGTTGACGCTACTAATTAAAGCAGGATTATAATAAGTGTTAGGATCACACTCCTCCGCATAATTTTTGACAATCATATTGTCAATAAACTTTTTATACGCGTTAGCAAAGGTGGCATCGCGAGTCATTCGCCGCTCGAGGCTTAAAGCTCTTGACAAGGCTTGTGGGTAGCTGTCGGGAACAAACGATATATTATCACGCCATGGAAGTCCTACTTCATATCTACCACTTGGCAGGCGAGTGGTGGTAGCATCTAGAATTTCGACGGCTCGATAGTCTAGCTTGCTATGTAAGGTCTCGCGCTTAGAGATGCCAAGCGAGTCGAGTTTGTACTGTTCCTTTATGAGTAATTCTAGGCGTTCAGTCTCAGAAGGCTCGTCGCGTTCAAATTTACAATGGTTGACAAACTCGACTGGCTTAGTTTTGCTGCACGTCGGTCCGTACAGAGTCCAACCAAGCCAAGTGCGACAGGCCGCGGGTTCGGTACGTTTACCTTCACGAATCTCGCGAGATATTGACAGGTACCAATGTTCACTTCCGATGAGAATTGTTGGCGTTGCGTCAGTATAGGTTAAGTAATCGGCTAGGTCACTCAAATGTGCGTATGACTCTACAGTATGTCTAGACAATGTTTGGGTGTTTAGACCTAACGATGAGCAAGCCTTAGCGCGCTTTACTAAGTGAATATCGGTTTCGTACTTACCTCTTATGTAAAAATCGACGTATGCAATTTTTGTAGTTTTTTGTAAACCCATTATACCATTGACAGTTATGCACTCTTCGGGTCCTAACAACCCCAAACGAGCAGCCACACTAGAATCAATTAATGTCGCCGTGCTGCCATCATCAAGAAATGCGAAAGTATCGTAATTCCCCTTTAGACCTGATACTGTCACTGGTAATACTTTTAACATTGTTACGGAGTCCAATGGATTTGACATTATACGTTGGTCAAGTGAAATGTCAGTATTAGTCACAGTCATATTTGACAACTTTTCCATGGCTGGCAAAGAGTTTGGCATGTCCTGTTTAACATTATTTTCAGGGATAGACACACACTCGGTGTTGTTACATTGAATACCGCTCGGTTGAAGTGAACTCAATGTATCATGCCATCCATGTAAAAGAGGATTATGTCGAAAAGTGCAACCATCAACTCCGCATGCTGGCAATATTTTACAAGTTTTCCAAAGGTGTGCCTTACGCTGTAAACATCTGTAGCAAATCTTTTGCTCGCGCTGCCAACGCCATCTATCTTCAATTGATAAAGCTAAAAATTCCTTACAATCTTTAATGTTATGGTGCGAGTTTTTGCAATAAACACATTCTGTTTTACCGATTGTTTTATTTTTAATTTGATTAATTGAATGAATATTTTCACGTTTTAAAGTGACTCGTGGCGGATGGCTAGTTGCGGCAGAAGACCCTATTATTTCAGGCGATAAGGCAAATTTAATATAACGTTCGTGTTCACGAGTCAGAAAATCCGATAATAGTTCTAACTTTGACTTCAAAGGGTTTGTTGACATTTCTGTCAAATCTGCAGCATAGTCAGACCATCTCATTTTCATTAAAGGGTTAAATTTGCCTAAAATGCTATGAAATAATTCTGGCGACTGTAAATATTCTCGTAGACCGAGTAGTTTAATAGTAGACAGACTATTGCGTACCTTATTAAATTTGCGAAGATACCTATTTCTTTGAGGTCGGTGCCGAGCCGAGACAGCGTCTTCAAAATTTGCACTTCGGAGAACACAATCATCTCTGGGCACGCGAAGGTTCTTTCGAGCGCAGCCATTACTTCTTCGGGAGCTGCCGCTGAATTCAGCAAGGAGGCGACGGCTTCGCGTGCAGGCCCGCGGAGCGCGTTATATAAACGCGCGGTATTTTCTGCGGGAGAATAGGTCGCTTTAGTACTGTCAAACAAATATTTAAATTGAAGCCACTGTGATGAGTTGCCGTAATATGTAGGCAGCTCAATTTTAGCTTTCGTCGGCTTGTTCTGTGCAGCAAGCGCTTTGGCTGCGGCGGCCGTATCGGCAATAGCTTGTATAAGCATAGATGAGCCAGGTATTGGCTGTGTAAAATCATGATTAAATTCATTCACTGCGTTAGTTGGCCCGTCGTGACATTTCAAGTTTTGACGTAATAAAGGGCCATTAGAAACCAAATTTTCTCCTACGGTAGGTTCTAGAAGCGGGTTTAAGGCCGCTCCTGAGGGGTCGGCAACCAAGGTGTTGACTACTGCTTGGGAGAGTGGCAGAATAGTGTCACCAGTTTCAGTGGGACGCCTACCCTGATTTATGTCACGAACCCAAGATGCTGTACGAGAATATGCATTAGTACTAACCGTGCGATTGGAAGGATCCTCGGCTGCTAGAGCTGCTAGATTAGCTTCATTTTCTAGCTGTTCTACCTGTTTAACCTGCTCTAGTAGTTTCCGTTCGTGTTCAAGCTTGCGTTGAGCGAGCTCGTGTTCACGTTGAAACAATTCTTGCTCTCGTTCAATGCTCTTGCGGGCCAATTGGGCTTCCGCGGTCAGACGTCGAGCCTTAATCGTGGCCGATGATCGCGTGGAGCCCGAAGCGCGTGACCTGCAACTAAGGGGAGCATTAACGTGTTCGGCAGCGGTGCCAGTATCGCGGCACTCGCGTGACGTCCCGGGAACTTCGGGGGTAACTACGGGTAAACTAATGGTGTCGGCCTTAGCGTGGCCCGGAGTTTTGGACCGGCCGACCCTACCGCTGCCCGAAGCGGGGGTACCCGTTTCCGAGCGCGTCACTTTTGCGCTTTTTGCTGGCGTAGCCAGCTGCTTGCTTTTAGATCGCGTGAACATTAAAAGACGGGGAGAAGGACCAAATGTAGAAGAAGCAAACGATAGCTGAGCAGAAAACTAAATTAAACCAAGCAGCTGACTGTGTTTACCAACGGTTTATTGATCACTGACTTATAAATATTTACAATTTTGTATTATGACATATTTTTTTAAAAATAGAATAAAAGGACAACCAAAGACAATAAAAAAGTATAAATAAATTGTATAAAAACTATGTACAAATACAACCTCAACAGGGGGTGTTTACGGGACACTTTGGGGACAAAACTCTCTTGGCCAAAATGGGTCTTTCTGACAGCATAGACTGTAGAATGTGTGGCGAAGAAGAAGAGACAATGAAACACTTGATGTGCGAATGTCATGCCCTCGCCAGACAAAGGATGAAAGACTTCGGAACTAGTTATCTGGAACCGAAGGAGGTCAAAACGCTACCGCTAGGGTCCATCCTCAAACATATTGAGTTGATAGAACAATCCCTGGGGTAGGCGAAACAGGGGGCAATTACACAAAAGATCCCAATGGGTCGAAGTGTATCCGTAAGGGCCCCGCAAATAAGATAAGATAAGAAGGCGGATGTGTTCTGCTTCAAGGACGGCAGTTTTATAGGGTGAAAGCTTTAAAGGAAGTCTCGCGGGTCATAGCGTCATAATAGGTTTATGCTTTTTATACAAAAAAGAAAAATGTACTGCAGTATTATTCGCTAACGAAACCGCCTTGCTAACAGCGCTGTATCAGTGCTGCGGCAGCGTCGAGCCTAAAAATGGTATTCACTATACTTCGTTTTTTAACATTAGAATTATCTGTCAAACGGGTGAACAAAGAAGCAGTGGTCGTAAACCTTCCTTCTTCGATTTCGGCCGATAACACTGAATTTCTTGGAACTTATGTACATACATATAATTTGATATTTACGGATAGCTGAACGCATAGTTTTCACATTTATTATTAATTTGTTGGCAAAACTGTACAAAAAAAAAATATAAATTTAGAAAAAAGCTAAATACTGAAGGTTTTCGTTAGTGTTTGGCGGTTTTTAACTAAGTATTTTTTATAAATTTGTAACTCATATCTTACCGATTTTACATTTACCGAATTTAATGAAGTTTACAGTCTAAAATTTAACAATATTTGCATATTCTAGCTTACATTATGCACTCCCAGTACTTTTAAAAGTCATGCATTCAAGGATTAAAACTATCGGTATAAAAGCGGACACGGTGTCATAAAGACTGAGCAGATGACAATAGTCAGAAGACACCCCTACCCATCGGCAACGTTGTTTAGTCTATTTGTCGTCATTATGGGCGGCTTTAATCTGGGAAACTCTAACGTAGTTTGAATTTGGTAACAAATTAGAAAATAAAACTCAGATGACAATGATGACATACTCTACATAGTTTTATTCACTGTCAGTGGAAGAGTCCGAGGACTCGGAACCACCAACGTTCATAACAAAAATCTCCAGTGTTATCTAATATCTATTATATTATCTAATTTCATTTAAAAACTTATTTTCTTTTAAAATGTTGTATACCGTAGCCAACGATATGCCAGCAGTCTCGGCAGTCTTTTTCACACGGTCCGATTTAGTGGGATATTCCTTTCTATGGCACATTACTAACACTAATTTGTAAATATTCACCACCATCCGCCTTTCACTGGCAGTCAGAGGATTTTGATTTTACCGTTTCTTCTTTAGAGATGAAAAAACTTTAGCCGGAACCGGCTGTGACTTCATCAATTTTAAATGTGCACCAAGAAACAAAATAATTATTAGGGTGGATCGATTTTTTATTTTCGGAAATTCACAAAATAATCTTTATGGGTCGATACTTCGTGGCTAGAGAAACAAAAAATATTATGATCATTTTTGGATTTACTTTTATTTTGTACTTCGTTTATAGGCCCAAAAATCGACTCTATTTTTAAGGTTTTTTTAAGAATAGTCAGTAGTTCGTTAATATTTTCGGTTTTATTTTTATGTAGAAACAAAATAACATTATTTGTCATAAATTTAGAATTTGCACAATTTAATTATATGAAAATTATAACCAGTATCGGCAAACACTGGTTTTCAACTTAGAGGCTCTTGGGGCAGTATTTGCCAAATGAATATCGGAAAAAGGTATATTGTTAAAGAATGTTACTTTTTACGACTATCATTCTATTGGCCCCCGGTTCCAAAAATCCGAAAAAAAATTTTTTTTCATACTTCAATGTATGGACCAAAATTTTTTTCAGGATTTTCTGATACGGGCCACGTATAGGAATAACCTGTCTAAAAAGTAACTTTTTCAACAATATATATTTTTTCGATAATCATTCGGGAAGTACTGCCCCAAGAGCCTCAAAGTTGAAAATTATTTTTTGGAGATACTGCGAACAATTTTCATATAATTAAATCACACAAACCTTAAATTTATGAAAAACAATCTTATTTTGTTTATCCATAAAATTAAAACAGAAAATATCCTTGCTCATCCGAGTTTTCTTAAAAAAACTTTAAAAATAAGGCTGATCTTCGGGCTTCTATATGGGGTCCATAAGGATAAAATATCCAAAAAAG